>VRLP01003644.1:0-60870 GCA_009660295.1 Lophius piscatorius | reverse complement strand
CGCGGCCCGACCATGGAGCGGTTGGAGAAAGTGGATTATAGCTGATATCTTTGCTGCTTTTCCCCCGTCTGTATCTCTCCTCACCTGTGTCTCTCTCTTTCTCGCTCTAACTCTCTTTTTTTTCAAACCCGACCGGTCATGGCAGTAGGCCGTCCACCCTGAGTCTTGGATCTGCTCGAGGTTTCTGCCCGTTAAAAGGCAGTCTTTTCTCGCCATTGTTGCCAAGTGCTGCTCAAGGAGGAATTTGTTGGGTCCTGTAGATAATTATATAAAGAGTCTGGTCTAGACCTGCTCTTTCTGGAAAACACCTTGAGACAACTGTTGTTGTGAATTGGCGCTATATAAATAAAGATTGATTGATTGACCCCGGGAGAGCAAACGGTGATAAAAGCCTGTCCTTATCTTGCTGTGAAGAACCAGGCATGGAGATGTCTTGCTACACACATATATATATATATATATATATATATATATATATATATATATATAAACCCTGTATGTATGTATGTACAAAGTGTTTATCAATCGAGGTATATATACACATCTCTACATGTTTATAAGATGTCCTATTATATATATATATATATATATATATATCTGTGGGGCTGCTGTAACAACTTAATTTCCCCTCTGGAGATTAATAACATTTCTAGTGTATTCTATTCTATCCATCCATCCATCCATCCATCCATCCTTTCATCTAAATATAAAATAGAGATGTATTTCAGTTAAAGGTGTAAACCTGTGTAAAAATCTTAATGAAGAAATACGAAAGTATATATGTATATATATATATATATATGAAAGTATATATATGAAAGTATATATATATTGTATATGAAGAGTAAGACCAAGGTTTGTCTTTCGTTTGTTTGTATGTTTTACCAATGTTTTTTGACTAATTTTAGTTTGGGAGAGTATAATAAAACAATATTTGATGTGTAAAAAGGGTAATAAAAATCAAGTCAAATAATTTCCTCCCTTTGAGCTTCCTTCAGCATCTGAGCTCGACGGCTTCCTGCTATCAGACAGCTTTACTGGACGCTCACAGCTCTATGGAGCCTGGTGGGATTCTTCTGATCCCACTGTGCAGAACACGCTGAGGAAACTAAAGGCCATAGGGCAAAACTAGAAAAGTGACATGGGTAGTAGGAGAAATTTGAAGGATGAAGGGGAAGAAGAGGAGTGCTAAAGCGTGACAAATGTGTGAGCAGAAGGCAGGAGACATTTACTGATGACACTCTGTGGAAATGTGAAACAGAGAGAGTCTGAATTCCAAGCATGAGAAGCAGCAACCGCAGCAAAAGGCGTGATTAATGTCGGATACTGCAGTTATTTATCAGCACACATACAGAACACGCCTGCTGCATGCTGGGGCTTTTCCCCGGAGCGGACGACGTCTTTGGACAAACAAAACCTGTTGAGAAGATGCCCGTGTGCCAGGCTGTTATATGGTCATCCATCCACGACTGGAGCTGGTGAAAAATCAAGGTTCTGATAGGGGGCGTTTAATTTACATAATGTTTGCGTGAAAAGCATTTGAACGACACAGAAGAAACGCAAAATATCACGAAACAGTTAGAAGAAAATGATTGGAATGGAAAGTAAAATAATGCAGCCCCTAAGGAAAATAAAAAATGAAGGTTAAAATAAGTTAACTGGTTAAGATTATTAAAATAGATTGTTGATTATGTTTGTTGTAAGGTAATGATTAAACAAATACTAATGTTTATATTACACTCCAGCTATGGGTATGAAAAAATATTGCATTATTGGTCTGTTGAGAAGAGTGAGCAAATGTATTGGTTCATTTTCAAAAATCTGAGGCCTGATTTAAAAAAAAAAAGTCTTCCTTCTTATTATTATATCATTATTAATGAGTTAACTTTTTTTTTTGAATTAGTGGATGTCTTGAAATCACGTTGAGCACAGACAGTGCTGAAGAAACGTCCCCGATTATGGACAAAGAACCTCAAAGGCCTTTATGGAATCCTAGTAGACCACTTTCAGTAGTAGAATGAGACCGCAAGGACCACCCGCACTGAGACCGAGACCACCGAGGACAATCACAGACTGAGTCAGAAAGTTGCTGCTAAAGACTCAAACACGTCCAAAATGTCCCAACATCTTTGGGATAATCACCCATGCATGTAGGCCTAGGTCGAGCTGAAAAACTAAACTTGATAAAATTTACTGAGCTGGTTACTTTCCAGACTGATCTGAATTTAAATTATTTTTGACGAGTTTCAACAATTTTTATTCAGATGTGTATGGAGTGCATTTAATCATGGTCCGAACGTTAAAAATTGTTTAACTTCAACTTCATTGCTAATTGTGCAACAAGACTTGTTATTTACAACCGGCAATAAACTTTCTTTTTTAAAAATCTGAGGCAGTAAAAAGTGTGTTTGTTAGTAACTACTTAGCAATTTTTTTTTGCCATACTGTTGGCCGGAACCTCTTTAGAAAAAGGTGCCGGCGTATCTGGACTCGTAGGACTTGTAGAACTCCGTGGACATCATTGCTGGTCTATTTAGCAGAGATAATTGTGGGTAAGCTAGCTACAGTACATTCGACTGTATAAAGTGTGAACTTGACAGCTGGCAGCGCTCTGAGAGCTGTGAACCTTTCTTATATGTCCCTAGTGTTCAGTTTCTAACAGCCACAAACTGCACTTTCTACCTAATAACTATTTATTATTATTTTTATTATTGCTATGCGCCGTGTTACCATGGCAACTCAGACTCTCTAACGCTCCTGACAGGTGCGGGGAGAAAACAAGGCGCTGACGTCAGCCGATCGAGTCGAGACCCTGCCAAAATTTCTTACACGCAAGTAAACTATCGATCGTCCGACGGTTGTCTGGGAGCTGGTGATCGGCTCTCGTGACCCCCTGTGCACTGCACAGCAGACGACACAGGACAGGACAGGCTAGATTAGCAAGTGTGAATCGGGCTCAAATTGTTCAGTGTCGGCTGTAGTCTGTTCTGAACAACTGAGACATGGTGACAGATCAACGTTCTCCTCAAACGGATATTGATGTTATTTGAAATGTTGTTTTTACATTATTCTTGTCGTGGTGTAGGCCACAGCTTTAAACCCTTAATAATCAATATAATAATCTATGATTCTATAAAATTAAGAATGACAGGGTTATTATTGACTTTGGACTCTCTTGCTGAGACTCAGTGATTGTAAGATATGGCTCAAAAAGTGTTGCATAATGTCTTTCATCAGCAGGTGGAGCCATCACACCGCGGCTCTGCAGAAGGCTGGGAGGCTCTGTGGTGGAATTTAATTTGACAGTGCAACTTGGGTCACTGAGATGTTTTCTGTTGTTTAGAGGAGGCTGTTAGTTGATGGGATCGAACAGAGGAGGGAGGGAAATCCGCCCCACTTTTTCTTCCTGGCAGTGACTGCGACCTTCAGGCGTAGCTGGAGAGAAACTGGGTGAAATGAAGAGTGAAGGAGCTTTCATCGTCTCCTCCCTTCTCCTCATCACCTTTATTCTTCTTTATCTTCACCTCCCAATATTCCCTCTCTCTCTCTCCTCTCTGAGACCGCTGCCGCAGCTCACTACTTCATCTGCTGTAGGACCGCCGGAGCAACATCTTCATTGGAACATCGGACTTTGTCTGTTTGTTTGTTACCAAAATTACGGAGAAACCAATGGACAGATTTGCATGGTATTCTACCCAGATATTTTGGCCTATCCTAGAGATGATTAATTCATGACCTAACAACGTGACGTCATAATATATATATATTTTTTTTATGTCAGATTCTTTCAAAAAAACTCATGCTTATCATGCTGTCTATACATATATTTTAAGTCTGAATGTGTGTGTGTATGTATGTATATATATAGCCAAATGAATTTAGATATTAAGACTTTGTAAAGGTTTATGAAGGGGTGTGTGGGTGAGGGAAATTTACCTTTTTTTTGTTCCCCCCTAACTCTTTAAAAAAAAATCTTGTTGTTGTAAAAAAATAATAATCTTACTTCTGTTCTGTTGTTTGTAATTGTTGATTAGTATTGTTGAAAAAAGACTAAAAATGGAACAATTATTATTTCTCCTGCATTTTCAACAATAAAAATAAAAATTATTACAAAAAAAAACAAAAACGTTTTTTATTGTAACACTTGCGAGATAAGGCAAATTTGAATGTTTTGCAATAACTCGTAAATTAATGGACAAATTTGAAGGAAATATTACCCAGAGGTTGGTGACGTAACATGATATCCTCACAATTGGGACGTCGATGGCTCAGTTGGTATCACAGTTGTTCACTTATCTGAAGGTCAGTGGTTCAAAGTATTTTAAGTATTCTATATATTTCTAAGTGTTAAATGGCTTCTAATGCAGCCACAGACTCGGCTTTCCTTGCTGGTAAATGTTGCATCTCCTATCAACCAGCATGGGTTCAGCTCCCGGCCGCTGCCTTTCTGTGTGGAGTTTGCTGGTTCTTCCTGTGCCTGCGACAGGTTCCTCCGGGGGGTCCTTCCGTAAATATATACTGTAATATCGTTAATGATGTGTTGAAGATGCATGGTATGTGTTAATAATGAAAAATAGAAGTACTGCATACGCTTTTGCATTTATGCATGAATCATTTGATATCGTTATTAATGCAGAAACACGACTGGTACATATGTGTTCAACTCCGCATATGATTGCTGAATTTTAAAGTGATGTATGTCTGCCTTGTTTGAGCCATGAAACTAATGAGGAGTGAGGAATAATTAACACCACTGACAGCAGGTATTAAAGTGAGATTTTTTTTTGTATGTGCACTAAAGTGAGCATTAAACAATTTAACCCCTTAATATCCTGCTCAACAGTTTGGTGAGCACATTTTGAGTCACAATTTCTTCAAATGTGAGTGAGCCTATTAATAAAATTACCCAGTGGCAACATATATATGCCAAAGATTTAGGGGCCGCGGATGGAGCCCTGAAGCACACCACCTGTCAAAGGGGCCACCGATGAAGGGACATTAACCATGGGTATTGAGAAAGTCCAATTCGGTATTATGAAACTTGATACAACCAAAAAAAAAGGGCTAAAAACGGTAGCATTTTCTAAAAACATGCAATACAACTTTACAATAAGATTCCCCTTATCAAGTTTGGAGTTTCAGGAATAGAGATTTGCAGTTAAGCTATATGCTTAGCTAGTTTCTAGCCTAATCTTGTCATAAAATATTTCAACTTCAGCCGTCACTGCAAGACGAAACACACAGAGAAACACAGAAATATATCGTAAGGATGAGCAGGTGGATCCGTGGAGTTGCTAGCTAAACAACAAAAGCAGCAAGAAGCTTTTTATGAAGCTTCATATGGCTAAAGACTTCTCAATGAGTGGTTGACTCTGTGACAATCCTCCGACCAGAGAGGAAAAAGTCATTCCGAAATCTGTCCCTCACGAGAAAAACTCTATGAGGCATGGTGGTGTGGTTCTTGGGAAAGACTGGGGAATGAACGCCCCCTGGGGGTGTTGTCGTGCTCCCTCGAGGGTGGTGTTCTGGGGGGGTACTTGCTTCTTGGGCATATGGTGGGCTCGATGTCGGGGTATGGCAGGTTCTCGGGTGCGTGGGTTCTGGGGGACATGGGCCCAACTTTTTGGGGCCGGTCGGCCTTCGTCCGGGCGCCTTTGCTCCTGCTGTTGGGGTTGCTGGACTCTGGTCAGGCCGGGGGTCTCCCTTCTCCTGTTCTTCCCGCTTTTCTTTCATCATCGCCCTAGGCCCACTCAGATTCCATGTCCCCGACCTCCCCCAGCATAAATCAGAAGTTCCTCTTGAGCTGGGAGTTGACGATCCAACGGACAGGGGCTTCCGCCAGATGGTCGTAGTTCACCCTCTCTACGCAATTGGGTTTACCAGGTCTTTGAGACAGCCTCTCCTACCATTGGATCTGACTCATCGCCAGGGGGTAATCAGTGGAGAGCTCTGCTCCTCTCTTCACCAGAGAGTCCAAGACATACGGCCGCAGATCTAATGGTACAACCACAAGTTCGATAATAGACCTTTGGCCTAAGGTGGCCTGGTACCAAGTAAACCTATGAGCCACTTAATGCTCGAACATGGTGTTTGTTATGGACAGTCCATGACTAGTATAAAAGTTCAATAACAAATCAGCACTCGGGTCCAGATCGGGCAGATCTTTCCTCCCTATCACGCCCCAGGAAATCACTACATTAACGTGAGGAGGGTTTGTGAACTTCTACGATCCTAAGAGCGTTGGAGTCAGGTGCAAAACAGTACAGGGGAGTAGGCAATGAAGGGGCAGCTGGACTCCTGGCATCGCCAACTAGTTTTAGGTACGTGGAAAAATATTGTGTTGTTTGAAACTGCTGACAGTTTTAAAGTTGCAGCCACAACTTTAAAACTGCTCACTCAGGCAAACAGAGTATATAAAATTTGATTTATAGAGCATTTTAAAAGGAATGTAAGTCAAAGTGCTTTATGATGTAATCAAATCAGATAATCTGATATCATACCATGCACATATATGTATATATGTATCGCACACTGAACTAACTATACTGTATCTACTCATTGTACAATATTAAATTATATAATATATTGATAATTTATGATCTATAGATAATTAATAATCCATGGACTATATAGATATAAATATATTCTTACTCTTATCTATTATAGTATATATAATTTTATGGCACACATATTTATGTATATATATATCTAAGTACATATGTGTGTATATATATAGGCAGAAGGATTTTCTTTATGTTTATATCGCTGTCTAGGTTAGTATTTTACTTTATTATTTGTATTATTACATATTTTGTTTTGTTATATTATAAATATATATATATATATATATAAAGGGAGGAGACGTCCCGCGAGAAAGTGTTACAGTATATGAGGTAAGACAAGCAGATGGAGTACTACACAAATGCTAGCATGATGACAGGTAAAGGCGGGAGTTTGTGCAGCAGATCAAAGTGACTGAATAAAAAAAAAAACTAGTTTCATTTTTTAATATCTGCTTTGAAATGCTTATTAACCAAAATACATCTGTGCCCCTGAGTAAAGAATCCCTTAACCTATTTAGAATGTAACATTACAGATCTCAAACTCTTGGGGCAACATAAAAAAAAAAAAAATCAACAATGTGCTCAATACTGTCCTCCTTCCTTTAAGTAGAAATATGGCTGGGTACTGGGTAGATAGATCACCTAGAGTTATTTATTTGCACCAAATTTGGACTAAATTTGGTGCAAATGAATTTGAAATTAGGAACCAAAAACCTTTGCAAATAAATCTCACCCTACTGTTGGAATATATAAAACCCATCCTTCCCCGAATCAATCCAGTTCTTTTTTGCACTAAGGTCTATGTGGGTATAAAATAAAAACATTATCCATGACATAGTTTTTGAGTTATGTCTGGAGCACACAGTGCTATGTCAAAAGAAAGAATCTCCCTCTACTGAGTAATATATGAACTACTTGAGTAAAATATGATTTACAGGATTGATTTCCTTGAGACGATTCATATGCATCAAATTAAGTCTAAATTTAACAAAAGGGTGACAATGATAGCCCAAAAACATTCAGTAATAAAACTCCCTCTATAGGAACTATACAACCCATCTTTCCCATAATCAATCCAGTTCTTCCTCACAATAAGGTCTATGTTAGTATACTGTATTTATTTGAAAATGAACGATTAAATGTTTTTTGAGTTATGTTAGGAAAACCATGTTTTTGTGAAATAAAGTTCCCGCTCGTGAGTAAATTATGATATTTATGAGATAGAATTCATTGAGTTGATTCATATTCACCGAACTAAGAGGAAGGTCAGGAAGTTATGTCTGAAAAACAGTTTCTTTTGTAAATACCTCCACCTAGTGAGTGAAATGTGAATTATTAGAATAAACATAGCTTGTCAAGATGATTCATGTGCACCACATTTGGACTAAATCGGTCCAAAGGTAGAGAAAATTATGGCCTGACTATTTTGGAGATAAATCCTCCTTGTGTCTGAAATATACAATTGACTTTTCCTAAAATCGCTCCAGTTTATGTATTCCTCACACTTTTTGGGTATAAAATTGGGAAATGAAAGATCTGCGGCAGCGACAGCGTTGATGATTCCATCATTTCCCAGACTTTTTGGGTAATAATATATAATTACCAGCTCTCTGTTGCACAATGACGCGCAATTTGAATTGAATCATTTTGCAGGGAAAATGTATTTTAATGAGTAGATAACAGAGTCACTGTGAGGAGGAATAAAGTATCTAAATGCATTTATTAAAGCAGCTGCTCCGGTTTTCTGCAAAGGAACTGCAGAGTTCTGTAAGCTACATCCTATTAAACCATTAAACCAAGTGTTGTTCCATAGATTAATTCTCTGACTTGTGTGTATGAGCCTGAGCCAATCAAACAAACATTGACAAACACAAACTGACACACACCATTAAGTTTGCTCATCGGTCTCTACTCTTCTGTCTCTTTATGGCCGCAACATCTGCCGATTTCCCGGGGTTAATTGCTCTCTCTGCTTCTCCGCCTTTGTTGGAGCTCAAAGTTTAAGTCATTAACGGTGCGACAGTTATTTACATTCTGTCCGCTTACTTGGGTTGTTGCTCAGCTGTAAACCAATCAGTCAGCTGTATTTAGATGAGGGAAAATGACTGCATATTTGATGAGCGGGATTTTATGCCTGAAACAGGGGCTCTAATGACCCTCTGGGGTTGTTGAGGGAATGATTCACAACCAATGTCAAAGTTAGAGGAACATTTATATTTGTTAATCTGCCTCTGAATGAAATAATCATATGAGGAGGAGGAATTTAGATAAGCCTCCAGAGCAGTGCTCTCCATTGGATGAATTTGAATCTTAGGCACTCTATCTTAATTGGAAGTTTGTACTTTTGTAGATTGATTTTCTTTTGTAGAAAAAAAAAGTGGGTTCCTGATCATTAGCATGTGGACGCGAGTTTGACATCCGAACAAACATTTTTAGATCGTTATTCAAATGACATTTGTCACCTGAGGCTTACTACCCATTGCCAGCAGGTGGCGCTATCGCTATTACTTAATATTCATATAGACGTCTTCAGGGCAGGACTCTGGTCCGACATGAGAAGTCCAGGACAGATTGGACAATGGAAAGTGTTGTTAAGCGCACACAGGTTTGATGACGATGTTTAACGCTGCCATGGCGGCGTCTTTCATGCTATGGAAAAACCTTTCATAACTTCACAAAATTTCAGATCGATTGGGCCAAATATCTAGGGTCAGTTTATTATGAATAATGTAAAAATGGCCGACATCTGAGTTCAGGTCATGGCTCCAAGAGGCTTTTTTGTAGATCCTGATAAGATGCTTGTGGCCCATGTTTCATATGTCTAGGGGGAAACAGATGGCAGGGCATTGTAAGGAGGCACTGTAGAGTCATTATAGAACACCTTCTCCTCAACCCCATATCTAATTGCTTAAAGTGAGACCCCTGACATGTGTACCAATGTTTGTCAACTTTCAAGTATGTCTAACATCTCAAAGATCTACTTCCTGTTTAAAATACTTTGCGGTGTCGTCATTGCAAGAAGGTTAATCAACAACTCTAAATCTGCACAGGGGTATATCAACAACTTGTCATGGGATCTCTGACCAAATTTGAAGTCTTTGGCATTAACGATTCAGTTACAGTTAATCATAGTATAATAATAATAATAATAATAATAATTAATTGGTCTTATATAGCGCCTTTCTATGATCCAAGGACGCTTAACAAAACCCAAAAAAGCTCATTTTGCTCCCTTTTCTCCTGAGTGGTGCTATGGAAAAAGTCAATTTTTTTATCATCTAGACCTCCTCAGGGCGGGTCCTCCATCAATCATCAGAGGTTGGTTGGCCCCGCCACAACCATACCATTATTCAAAATCTCACATCCTTCACAACGATGCATCCTCGACTTCATCCTCGTCATGCATTCCTGACTCAATTTGGATGTTTAAGACAAGCCATTCTCTGTTTTCACGAGGTGGCACTATGAGTAAAAACTGCATCCTTTTCCATTGAGGCATCGTCGGGGTTGGACCCTCATCCAATAAAAGTCCATCCTTTTATTGGATTTCATGTGCCAGGAAATATTTTGCCACAACTGATGTGTAAGCAAAGTCTTTAAACAAATTTTTGAGTAAGGGAAAGACCCCCGAAACGCAACTCATTTCCATGTTCCAAGTTTCATGTCTGCATGATAAATGTGAAACCATGTTAGTTAAACTCCAAAGAGGTGGAAAACAGCTGGCCTGGCTGCGCCCACTGCTTAAAAATCCCCGATAAAGCTCAGTATCACAATTTACAAGCAATACAGCAGTAATTATATCAGCAGACCTCACTTTAAATTATTGTCCGAATTGTTTTAACTGTCTATTTATGAAAAGCTTTCAGTGCTGCAGAAGGACATTACAAAAGCCCCCGATCCCTTGCATTGTAAAAGCAATCCTCCTGATTAAATATGAATCATTAATAATCCCAAACAGTCCATATTGACTCAAGCTAACTGCTTCTATGAAGTCAGCAGTCTGCTCTAAGATCAGATCCCATAGTGACTTAATAATGAAAACACGCTCCCTTTAGTGAGAGAAATACCAATACTGTGTTTTTCATATAAAAGCCCCCCCCAACCAAGTTATATAACTTAGAAATCTCTAGGAGATAAAACTTGCCATAGGGGTGAAAATATGCAACTGACCTTTTCCCAAAATCAAACAATCCAATCAGCCAGATTAGTTGGAATAAGCCTGGTTTATGTGATAAGCTTGTTTTATGTGACTTTTTTTTTTCTACCCTTGAAAGATACATGGTCATTGTATCGTTTGATCTTCTTTCTGTTGTTTTCTTGTCTCCATTGCTCGCACACGATGAGACTGCAGACTCATGTGAACCTAAACCAGATCTCAGACATCATCAGATGGGAACAGCCTGTATGGGGCCTCGGTGTTAAGCAGAACCTCCTCTACTTTGACACAGGGGGGCAGTAGTACCTTAGACTGATTTTGAGGGAATTGACTTACCCACTCAAACTAACAAACACACACACACACACGCACACACACACAAGACAGAGTCAATAATAACTGCTGTGTTTGGGTCTGGTATGGTTCCTGGCATCCGCCTCAGGTCCCCCCATTCTGTGGTGGGACCTGAGAAGATCAGTTCATGCACAAACCCTCCAATGTGGCTGCACTAAAGCAGTTCTGGACAGAATAGTGGGTCCACGGTGATGCCAGAGCCTTAGTTGCAGTTGTTGCTGCTGAAGGTGGAACATCTAGATGAACATAAGTTCAGTTTGATGATCAGACATTTAAGTATGACAATCTTAAAAATAGTAGGACAAAGATGAAACTCACCTATCTGAGAGGCGTTCCTGAACACTTCCTGCCTGGTAATGGAAGAAGGGGAAGATGAAGAGGTAGGATGAGAGACTAGCTCCTCCTCTGCTTGCTGTGACCAGGATGTTGTTCCTACTTTGGCATCTTTTCTTTCTGACTTCTCTCTAGTGCTAGCCCTCTGGAGTCGATGTCATCGAAACGCCACAACGCATATTTTTTTCTTTTCTTTGAATATATAGGTGAAATATGCGTGCAGTACAAGACATAATAAATAATATAATATGATAAAATATAATAAAATAATATATTATAATATAATATAATATATATAATATATATAATATATGTAATATATATAATAATAGAACATCCTCTGCGAAATCCGCCACCATATCGTGGTGGAGGGGTTTAAGTTCCCTAGTGATCCTAGGAGCTGTGTTGTCGGGGGCAATTTGCCCCTCGTAGGGTCTCCCATGGCAAAGAAGTCCTAGGTGAAAGGTCAGACAAAGAGCGTCCAAGAGCCCTGATGAGAAGAAACACCAAGGACTCGAGTACCCATCCCGTAGTGTCACCGGGGTCCCACTCTGGAGCCAGGTGGGGTAGGGGCCAGCTTGGGTAGGGGCCCGCCAGCGATCGTCTATTTGTCGGAACTTTGCCCATTGGGCCCGGTCGGGCTCAGCCCGAAGCAGGGAGATGGGTCCATCCTCTCGTGGGCCCACCATCGGCGGGGGAATCCACATGGGTCCCGTGCATTGTGGATCGGGCGGCAGAAAAAGGCAGATGCCTTGGTGTTCTGATCCCCGGCTACGAAAGCTGAAGGTGGGGACATGGAATGTCACCTCACCGATTGGGAAGGAGCCTGGAGCTGAGGTTGCAAGGCTGCCGATCGTAGTCGCTGCATTAATCCTCGAACCCGTTGGCGGACATCAGAGGATCAGACCCAGCCCGCCGAGCCTGAGCGCCAAAGACTTTATATTCATAATTTTGCAGATAGTTAAAAAAAACTAACCATCCTTCAATTTTAGACACCATAACAATTAATTCTTTAGTCTTCCGTGATTGAGCTTTAGAGTTGTGGGACATCATTGTACATTTAGAAAGCTAATAAGAACAAATTAGCTGGACAGGTTCAAATGGAGGTGTGATATTTTAAAGATTAAATTAATTTAAGGAGATATTTAAGAAGGCATGTGTGAACAAGTACCTACAGCTTGCTGACACCTTACTTGTCAAGTGATTACGTCTTAAATCAGCTCAAGTTGGCAATACTCACAAAAACTAAGTAGATTTGGTAAGGTTTAGAGTTTTTTTTACAGTGTTTCGATCAGAGTTAGATCAGACTGAGGACCAAGGGTTTTATCTGATTTGGCCACTGATGACCTCATCTAAAGGTCAAGCTTACATTATTGTTTAGATACTGTAAAAATCCCAAATGTATTCAAACCTCACCTCTATGCTGATGAAAGGAAGAGGTAAAATCTAAAATCATTTATTTTTAATGTCAGTAACACTATACCTGTTTCTATGTGTGGGTAATCTGTTACTGTATGTGAGTAATCTGTTACTGTATGTGAGTAATCTGTTACTGTGTGTGAGTAACCTTTTAATGTGTGTGAGTAATCTGTTACTATATGTGAGTAATCTGTTACTATGTGTGAGTAATCTGTTACTGTTTGTGAGTAATCTGTTACTGTGTGTGAGTAATCTGTTACTTTGTGTGAGTAACCTGTTACAGTTTGTGAGTAATCTGTCAACATGTGTGAGTAATCTGTTACTGTGTGTGAGTAATCTGTTACTATGTGAGTAATCTGTTACTAGGTGTGAGTAATCTATGATTAAACACAAAAAATACCGATATTTGTATCCTCAGCTGAATTAAAACCTTTTTTAGTTAAAAGCGCTCCAACATCATTATATTATGGAAACACCATGAAACCAAACTATCAGTGAATTAGATCGGAAACTCCCTACTACCACCACTAGTAACTACTGCATCAGATTTGATAGAAATACCACAAAGTTAATGTTATTCTACACAGTTTTTGTTGCAGAATGCTACAGAATGCTACCTTCATCCACTAGAGGGCCCTATATGCACATACAACAACTTTTCTCCCTGACATAAACTGAAGGCTTTATTAAAATCTAACATCTGTACTGTATAAAAAAATAGCAAAAACTAGGAGTGAGCCTTCAGGAGAGATGGCGTTTGAACACATTCCATCTTAAGTTTCTTACTTTTCCGATGAGTTGCAGACCATCCACCAATATCCTGTTAATGACAGATTTACATTCTTAACATTAAGCTTGAAAGATTCTGTTTAATGACCTTAAAACAGAAGAACCCTTCTGGTCCAAACGAGCATCGTCTCTCAACAGTATGAAAAGACACTATTCATCTTGTCTTTGTTCCTCCCCTCAAACTGGTCACATTTCTGCAGGTCTGTGATTTTATCAAACCTAATGATTATTATTGTCAGTGTTGAATCAGCCGTTATGGATTTCATTTATTCTCTGAGTAGAATCCGCCCCCCCCTCCCGACTACACAGCAGACCTTTTGATCTTGTGTTACAGATGTGGAAGAAACAGAGAGCGCCATATCATCTTCATCTATTACAGTCTGATGAGATCAGAAAAAAAGGATGGATGGATCTGCATGGAATTTGACTCCAACCTGTTCAGTCGTGGTTCATCAGACCTAACAGTCAACCACAGGTGAAAAAACTACACAAAGATGATCCAGAAAAACGGAGGGAACCTGAGCTAAATTTCAAGTATAATTGCAAAGGCTTTTTTAAAAAGTGAAATATAAAAAAAGTGAAAAAAAAAATATATATATATATATATATACAAAATAAATAAATAAATACAGTAAACAACAATATATAAATCTATCTGTACATCTATATCTATAAATATATTAATTTCTGTTTTCACTTTGTTATTGTGAGGCATGGTCAGTAGATTAATGAAGGATAAATGAATTTATGAGATACTATTAATTACAATATGAAATGAATTAATTTTAATATATAAATATGAAAAAAGGGAAAGAGTTTGAATAATGTCGAAATGCTCTGTGGCAGACATTTAAAACAATTTTTTACTCTAAAATAAATATAATATATAATCCGATCAAATGAAATTTAACACTGTGGAGCAGCAGAGCAGAGAGATTCAGGCTGTAATGCCTCCATGCGTATAATTTCCATCCATACCATAATGCCTCCTGTGATACCAGCAGACCGGTGAAATCAGGTTTGTTGTTGTTAATCTTAGGCATTAGTCAGCAGAGATGTCTTTATCCCTGATTTGATGTTATTCTCCCCTCTATCTGCTCTCTAGTTCCTCCGATTTATTGTAACAAACAAGCAACAACACAACAACAAAAGAGTATTTTACCAATGCCCACCGCCGGCGCACAAATAAAACCTAGTTGCATTTAAAGAATGAATCAGGATGATGAAGCGTGAATATGAAGCATCAGCCATCACGTAAATATTTGTATATATTCAAGTATTAATTCAATTTATACTAGACTTTAATCAAGCTGTTCTTTTGAACGGCCGCTATCAGTTAAATAATGTTTCCATAGAAACATTTATATGACAAACTGTGTTTTTTTATTTGAACTTTTATTCGTATTAAATTTTGTTAATACGAATAAAACAAAATTTATTTTATTAAACACAGGAAATATAAGTATTTCCTGTGTGCAGCAGGAAATACTTAAATGGATAAACGAGTGAATTTTATTAATTCAATATAAACATTATTCTTACAAAAAAACAAACATTCATATGAATAATTATAAGACTTTTCTGTAAAAAGTGTGATAATAAGTAATACAAATTGAAACTTCTGGTAAATCCACATCAATTTAAGGCTGAAATGAACAACTTCCTGTTTAGACATCAGTCACTTCCTGCTAAAGTCCTGGCCTTAGATTATAGATATTTCAGTCTGCTCCTGTAACCCTCGTCTACAGCCTCTTTTAAATAGGTATTATGTTTTCACAGGTCTGCTATTTTCATCTACCTACAGGAAGTGCAATAAAAACCTGTTTCCCACTTTCTCTATTATTGCTCTATAATTATCAGCTGACAGCTGTTAGAAGCTCACATTTTCTGCTCTGCCGGTCTTATTATACGTCTGACATACTTTCCTATCATCCTAACCACAGTAATACAGCTGCTGATTTCAAAGACTTCCTGTATGTAGATGTTCGGAAAATCTCAATCCAACATTTAAATCTATGACTTCATTATTGTGATATATACGGTGGCTGAAGGGGACAAACACAAAAAAAAACATCAATTGGACCACCTTTGCATGCTGCGAATTAAGAAAACCTCTTCATCAAGTTGACGATGACCTCTTATGTGATTGGTCATTATGTTCACCTGTGTTCCCCCTCCAGCTGTGTCTCATTGTCTCGTTAATCAGTGTATATATAGTCTGTCCTCACCTTTCCTTCATTGCCAGTTTTTTTTTTTTTTTTTTTTTTTTTTTTTGATGTTCCCTGGGTCGTCGCTCGTTCCAGCCATTTCCCAGTGGTTTTCCAACGTAAGTTATTTCCCAGTGTTTCTCATTATTAACTGTTTGCTCCCATGTTTTTCCCCATGCCTTAGCTTTGATTGAATTCAATATTTTAACTGCACCTGCTCTGCCCCGCTGTCTTATATCTGCACCTGGGATCAAGCACACACACCCCCACTACTGTTCCTAACATTTACGAAGGACACTTAAAAGTGATGCATCCTCAGGCACGCCTCTTTATTGCTTTATTTAGAGAATAAAACAGATATAACACAAACGTGTCATGATATTTGGCCGAGGTAGTTCCGCTTAACTTCCGGGTCAAGTAGTCATGTGAATTACAATAAAACTTTAATCAACGTCGCGAAAACAAATAATGTTAATACTGTCCTGACCATTGATAGAACCCAAAGCTACAGTAAACAAGGAGTATTTAACGTGCTGAAAATTCTTAACCAGCCATTTTAACAGCTTTTGTTTGACATTGTTTAAACGTTGCCACGGCGACAACTGAGTCAATAGTGACGGTGGTTTTTGTAGATTGTTTAACTTAAAGTGTCGTTTTGGTTTTTACAGAGTGTTTTTTGTTGTGTGTCGTATTGTGGCTTCTGCAGATCGTGTAGCTTAATGTGTTGAAGCTTTTGAAGTTTGTTTTTCTTGGTGTTATGTTGTAATTTTTGTAACTCTCTTCTCCTCTTCTTCCTCTCCCATAAATCTGTTCTCCACTCATGGAGGCTCGTCAATTAGCGGCTGGAGATATTGAAATGTGGAATTCATTTAATGAGGGTGAATGCATCAATGTGCTTAAAAAAATATGACAAACTATTTAAAAGTTAACGTTGAAGTTAAAGCAAGTTGATGGTGTACCATCGGCAGCAACAGCCAAGCCCTCCTATAGCTGGAGATCAGTCTCTGACAGTACTGTGGTGCTGGTACTGTTTTTGGCCCAGTCTTCTTCAGAGCTGCTTGAGTGGAGCCACATTGGAGGATTAGTGGGCCTGCATTACCTCAGTCTGATGACCTCAAATTCTCCTTCAGTAGAACTTATATTTCCCTCAGTGATGGTGATTTGTCCTGGTCCAGGGTTAGCAGGTCATCTTCACAACATTTCATTGCCACCTCCATGTTTGACCGTGGGTCTGATGTCTTTCTATTGGAATGTTGTTTGCTTTCAGCAGCCTTAGTGTTCTTCTGGTTCAGCAGTGGCTTTCTCCTCACTACTCTTCGCTCCCATGATATTGTTTTAGCCCATTGTCTTTGGAATAGTGGAGCCAGGAGGCCTGCAGTTCTTTGGATTTTTTATTTTGATCATCTGTGACTTCCTTAATGAACCTTCTCCGTACTCCTGGAGGAATCTTGGAAGGTGGTCCACTTCTGTGACGGTTTCTCTGTTCCAGATCTTCTCCATGAGTATATCATTTGTTCACTGTGGATCTGTGGTGTCCCAGAACCTTAAAAATAGCTTTGGAACCATTCGGACTGTTGGATTTCCATCACCCTCTGGAATTTCTGTTGATTTTGGCAAAGTGTGCTACTGGCGAGACCTAGGAGCCCACTTCCTGTTTCTGAAGTGTTGATGTGGTTGAACAGGGCTGATAGTGATCAAGTCTGGGTGGTTCTGTTCTAGCAAAATACATCTATTACTGCGTTTTGGTAGATTTAGGATTTATGCTTTAATGGGGCGGAGCCTCTTTCACATAAACCCAGGTAGTGTTGGAGAACCTTTTCAGTTCAATGAATAAAATGTCAATCATTTAAAACTCGCACTTTGCTTTTGTTTCCTTATTTGTTGATAAATTTATTTGAAGGTCGACAGTTTAGTCTGAGATTGAAGGAATTATTAAAGGAATCGGGGGGTCAATAATTTTTCACAGACCCATATGTTAGAGCTCTTTGGGTTCATATTCATCATTGTAGCAAGAAAGCCGAATTGCAACAATTGTCTACAAGATGTGTTGAAATGTAGTATTTGACGAAAAAATGTTTTTTTGAAGAAGCCACAGATTGTTTTCATGGTATTTGGTCAAAAATAATGTGATATTTGAGCCATACAGCGCTGAATCCTGCAAAGCGTCCACCTTCGTGTTATAAAAAATTGCAACGCTATTAGCGTGAGGGCTTGTTTTAACTCATTTGGGTTATAGTTTTGATCCACATTTTGGGTTACGTTTTCTTTCCAGCAATGGGTAAACTAAATGTTATTGAATTGAAACGTTTACTTCATCTCGCGTTAACTGGCAAATTAATTTTCTCTTAATTGTTAGTCATTGCTAGCACAGCTAGCATGACATCTGTATATTCTGAGCAACAGTTTTAACTGTTTCCTTACATTCTGAAATAGAGGTTAAAGGTCGGTCACTGCATAAAAATGGTGGACAGGTTGCATCAGCAACCCAAGACACTTGGTCACTATTTTAACCCTATGTAAGTCAAACCAAACTATTACCCAGCAGCATTAACCCAGTATTTGGGTTATTCAACTCAAAACTTTATGAAGGACAAAGCTCTTGGAGGGGTCCAGAGAAAAGTAAAATTTAAATGAATAATAAAAATTTACACAACAATTAAAGCGATGGCATTACAAATGATCAAACCTTTACATACAGGCTAAAACGCCAATGGTTCCACATTCTAGACGAGAGACTGACTGTACTCAGAGCAGGGTTGGTTAGGGCTAAAATAATGCTGTTAGCAGAATCCGATAGCTTGCACATACATCTATACATGAGATTTCGTATGACAGCAGAGCAGGTGGGTACATCAGCATTTGGAAAAATTTAGCTCGCACTGTGGCTTTTAGCAGCATCCTCATGCTGTCATTTAAAGCCACTGAGTCTGCATGCTGCCCCTCCTGCAGCAGCACTTTAGGTGGGCTGTATATAACAGTGCGATAAGCTTCATTAAATTAGCAGAAAAAATGTTTATTTGTGCATATAACTTACAACACTATCTGTGAATGTCCCTATCAACCGATAGATAATTAGTTATGATAAGACCCAGATATTTAGCCTCATCACAAGGACAATCCAAGACAGGAAGAAATCAGGAAATACCAATTTTTATATCATCCATTATATCATATCATTTGGATTGAATCTAATGTCAAAATCTCTACCATATTGAGAGCATGTCCTCAAACTGTTGACGGCAAAAAAAGGACATAAAATCCCCAAATCAGCTGTGTTCATCAGGTGGTTAATGAGGGAATTATCCACCATACACCCTATTCCACTTCCCCTTAACTGCATTGACCGATCATCCATACAGATGTTAAAAAGAGAGGGTGACAGAATTCCATTGTGTCGAACTCCATTATTCACGAGGAAGGGATCAGATACAGAATTTCCCCATTTAACTTGAATCATCTGATGAGCTTACCAGAAAACCAGGATTCTGATTAGAGATCTAGGAACCCCTCTCATTCAGTCACATGCTTTTAGAGGCATCAACAAAACCCATAAAAATGTATAATTTTGCCGATTGTATTTCTCTAAAATCTCCTTTAAAATAACCTAACTTTTTTTTTTTTGTTCAAAAATTTGATGATGAGGCTCTAATGATGATGACGATCTGAGAAGTCCGCTAGTCCGAATGTAGCATTAGGGATCAATTGATAATTTTGTCCACAAAATAGTGTCAGGATCTAAAGACTTTTAAAAAGACGGCCCAAATTGTAATGGCTTGACGGGTCAGAGCATCTCTAGAACTGCAGAACTTGTTGGTCGAAGTGGTCTAAGGGTGAAATGGGCCAAAGGGGACCTACACAATATGAAGCAGATGCTTGTAATGTTATGGCTAACTGGTATCCCCTGGTGATCACAGGTCCATGCATGCCTTTAAGGGCAACATTCAACTCCTCTGAATAATGTTCCTTAATAGTTTCTACCCAGACAAACTTCTCAGCCATACTTCTAATATTGCTCCTAGTTCTCTCCTGATCCTCTACCTTCACTGCTTCTTCTGTCAGGACACCGTGTTCTGTTTTACAGGTGTAAACCGTGTTGAATTTCATATTTAAATTTCTCTAAGCTGGAATCTTGTCTTTCAACTCAACTTCCCAACAGAACTGTCAGCCTATTCTTTGAAAGTAGAACAAATTGTGCCTTTGTGCCTCAAAGCTTTGTCAAATCGAACCTGATAACCAGCTGGGATTTGATGGATGTCTCCTGTCACTTGATGGAGAACATAATCAGCATCTCCACCATAGCTGTGGCTCTCTGGTTGCATCAGCCAAGTGTTAACATTTGATATGATCGTCCATCAAATCAGTGTGAGCGTCACTGTGATTTGAGTCAAACTGCTCCTGACGGATGAGTCTCTTTCCTCTGTTAATATCTTTGTCAGGAGCAGAACCCCGCCAGCAAGAGGATGAACTCAACAAAAGGGTTAATTAGCTTCAAAAGTGACTTAATGCTCGCTGACAATGAACATCTCATCTCAGTTAATGGAGCTCAGCTGTTGAGTAGCACTACTTAGCCTGAAAATCAGAACTACATCTTCTTTCACAGAGCAGCAATCTGACAAAGAACCCAACTTTTACAGAATAGAAAAAAAAAATCATTTGTTCGGTTATTATTCTTTCACTTCTGCGACACCAGGACCTCTGCATTCATTTATCTACTGTAGCAGAAAAATCTGCAGCGCTCAGTGACTGTTCACAGCCCCAAAAAGATGAGCAGCAGCAACAGAATCAGAAGCAGCAGAGGCTCAGCGAGACGTCCAAATCAGACTATCCCCAACGAAACCTGGGGTGTCGGTGTTTCCCAAATCTTGGTTTTAAAAACTCAGTTTCCGTCATCTCAGGATTGACAAACTAAGAGTTTCTCTCATATCATGGTTAACAAACTCGGTTTCCCCTCATCTCCGTGATAACAAATTCAGAGTTTCCCTCATCTGAGTGTTAGAAAACTCCGTTTCCCTCATGTTTGGGTTAACAAACAGAGTTTCCCTGATCTCGGCGTTAACAAATTAAGTTTCCCACACCTTGGTGTTAACAAATTCAAATTTTCCCTCATCTCGGGCTAAACCAGTCCTTCGCAAATAGTGGGGCGCGCCCCCCTGGGGGGGCTTGGCGCGATGCATGTGACCCCGGGGAACATGCTTTTTTTTGCCGCAGGGAGTAGGGTTTTTTTGCACCGAACAAGAGCACACAGCACAGAGCAGGAGATATGAAGTGCAGATAACAACCCTTAAGAGACACCATGGAAAAATATTTCCATGCGACCGTCAGGGATGAAAAAGGCGGAGAGAGACGGAGATAATGAGACAAACGTAAGTCTCCTGAAAGCTAAGAGGAGGAAATATGACGAAGCGTATGTTGTTCTTGCAGAACAAACGGTGGGCTTAGCCGTTTTGACTACTCAGGTATGCCCAACAAGATATAAATCTGGCTCCCTGCCTTAATCGGTCTGAGACCACCGACTGCGTTGCGCCATATATAACAGACTCACCAGTCCCCAAGTCGGGGTAGAAGAGTAAAACTCCGTAGTGTGCAGCTAAACTACACTTTCTCGGGGCATCAGCTCGACCAAGGCTCGGAGGATCTCTCTGCTGCAATGTTCATTGCATTGTCCGTCCCCCACCACATGGAGGTGGATCCCACGGGGGACGTTTTATATATCGTGCTTCTGAGTTAATGTTGCTGATCAATTTGAATTTATTATTAATTATTGATATTTTTTATTTTTCAGTGTCAAATGTTTACAGTTTAAATAAGGATTGAATTGTTTTTTAAATTTCAGGCAAATTGATGCACTTGAAGTCTTTTCTGTTAGACTAAAAAACAATGTTAATAAGGTTATTCTTTGTTGTAAGTTGATCTATATTTTCTTTTCTTTAATGTTTATAAGGATACAATGTTATGCAGAGGTGTACTTATAACAATTTTATAGACAAATTATACTATTTACAGTCGCAGTGGAAAGTTTGGAGGCGCAAAATGTTTACTTCTTCCTAGGGGGGGCATAACAGAAAACAATTGAGAAACACTGGGCTAAAGAAACTTACGAGTTTCTCTCATCTCGGGCTAAACAAATGAGTTTCACTAATCACAGGATTAAAAAAAACTCAGGTTTTCACTAATTATTGTAGTGGGTTATCTACGTTTTACCTCAAATAATTGAATGGAGGCACCACCCAAAGTAAATTTTTGGAAATTATGAAACTTAAAATTCTCACATCTGAAAGTCATGAACTGTTTTACAAAGTACTTTCATTTCTCTTCAATAAACGAAAGACAGGACACCCGTTATGCTTAAATATGAATTTTTATTCAACTGCACACTTAACAAGACAGGGTAAATATGGATAACTGATAATTCAGATTAATGCGTGCGTGTGGACTGATGGTTAGAAAAACAAGAGTTTGAGAAATAGCTAATGGTGATAGAGAGGAATTATTGACTGTTTTGAATTCTCTGGAGCTTAGTCATTGTTAAAGGGCACGATTAAAATTTAAAGGGACTTTGATTTTTTTACATCAACCCCAGATCCTGAATGAACGTGATATAATGATTGTACTTGTGTTGGTCCAAATCACGGCCGTGGATCGGGGTGCTGCAGTCAATCAGGCACTTTCCTCTCGCTGGGAGAAGGGAGTGGTCCAAAGGGTCAGGTGAAGACTTCTCTCCAGGGGACTCCATCGTCGCTGCCGTATGGAGACTCGTGGTTGATGCGCGCACATGTCCGGCTGGGCAAGAGATGGACCTGGCACCGATCGTACTTGTTGCAGGATGCAAAATTGGGAGTAGGTCCCATTTACTCTAGCATGCAAAACTGATTTCCAGGGAGAGTCGCAGGCCTCGCGAAACTCCAAGGAAAATTTACCTTTTGCAGGGCAGACAGTCTTAGAATGAAAAGGGATTAAATATTTACTCTTAGGAGCAGCTTCTAAAAAAAAGTTTGCGTGCCGTTACTGAGCTCAGGATTCTGAGGCTCAATAATCAGTTAAGAATACGAAGTATAACTGAACGGCGAAAAATCAACAAGTCGAAAAGCAAACGACTTAGGAAAACAAACGAGTAAAAGTCAAATTTGAAGTAAAAAGGAATGACTCAAGTAGAAGTAACACAAAGTACAAGTAAAAACACGGAGGGGAGGCAAAAAGAGAAGTAAAGAAGAGCAAGACACCGGGCGTCATCCCCTTTTTATACCCGTCTGGGTGTCCCAGTAACTTACTTGCATGAAGGGATGGGCAGAGCATCTGCTCTTGTAGGTGGACAAAAAGGGGGGAAGAGAAGGACAAAGACCTATTTTGACTGTGGTAAAATTAGTTTCACTCACCATCGCCAAAGAATGATTGAAGTCGTAAAGGACAGTGTGTATATCTAGAAATACCATGTATTCTATATGTGTTCAAGCAAAACGGTAATCAAGATATAAAGAAATCTGGCTTAACTACAATGACATCTGCATTGATAAGGCATATCTATCGGTGTTGTAGCAGACAGGCTTAGTACATGTTAAACAATCAATTGAAGGACCATATTAACAGATTAATAGCACTTTTCACAGTGATACCTACATTGTGCTTGATTTGTTATTCAAAGATAACATTCCTAAGAATATAGTGGTTGCAAGAAAATATTCATTCATATACTTAAACAGGATGAGGTAAGACAGACATATTCAAATATTTGACAGTAGTAAGACAAAAGACTTTTTGTTGAAGTGATGTTTCCATATACATTTAACAGTCCAATTGTATTTTCTTGGTGTTTTTCTGTAACATTCCAATGAGCTCTGGCATGGTCAAACGTCATAGGTGCTGGGGTGAGACGTCGGTCATCAATGTTTTATTACACATGAGATTCTAACACCGGCGTCCTCCCGTCACAAAGCAAGTCCCCCTTGTCGATTGACTGCTAAATGAGAACAGAATCATTTTTGTCCATTTGACCCCGGGAGAGCAAATGGTGAGATAAGCCTGTCCTTCCCTTGCTTGGTTAGACTTAGTGTTTCCTCAATCTCTGTTTAAACAAACAGAGATGTCATGTCGGTGTCAACAAACTGGGTTTCCCTCATGGCGGTGTCAACAAACTCAGTATTTCCTTAGTCATAGTGCTAACATAAGTTTCCCCAATCTAATGGCTAACACACTTACATTTTGCCTTATCTTGGTGTTAACAAGTTCAAGAGTTTCCTTCGTCTCGTGTCAACCAACTCAATATCCCTCATCTAATGGCTAACAGACTTAGTTTGTCTATTTACGGTGTAAACAAAAGGTTTCCCTTACCTCTGGGTTAACCATCTGTCTTCCCTTCAAGTAGGTTTCATCAAACTCAGTTTTCCTCATGTCAGGGTTAACAAACGCAAAGCTGCAGCACTTCCTGCATTAAGCACACGTCATCTCCTGTTGTCTGTACTCGATAGCTCTTGTGAACGCAAATTGGATCAATAGCCTCTAATTTACGGCAATTTTAACGATATTATATGAAATTTCTCTTTGAATATGAGAGGGTAGAGAGTGTTTCTGTTGAAAAACTCTTGATAAGACATTCTTGCTAAATCTGTGCTTTGTTTTTCGAAACATCTAGCCGTTAGCCGCTAAATTCAAAAGATATTGCCTCCCTCTCTCCTTTTCCCTCTTGCCACATGTTCAGCTGCTCCTCTGCCTCTTTTAGCCCTTATAATATATGCAACAAATGTTATTTATTTGTTGCCCTGGAGGTGAGGCCTACTGAATTGGTCTCCGCCCCATGGAAAAAACCCTGAAGCCGCTGTAGCTAGCTAGCCCGCTTGTAGCCGGTGCGGTCTGACCTAATTTAGCTCCTCCTAGCAGCTCCTGAGCAACAGGGAAAACAGGGAGCAGGGTTTGAGTGTGCAAAGAAAGCATAGTTTGAAACACAAGCCCACAGTTCACAACCAGCCTGTTCATGTTTTGAACAGATTTTCACCACTCAGCAACCCACCTGCTGAGAAACCAACTCTGGTCATTGGCAGTCCTATTTTCAGAACGTGACATTAGCGACACCAGGGACCATAGTGAAATGCATTCCAGGGGCCAGAGTGGGCGACCTGGAATCATATTTAAAATTGCTGGCGAAGGATAAGCGTAAATATAGGAAGATAGTAATTCATGTTGGTGGTAATGACACCCGATTACGCTAATCGGAGGTCACAAAAATTGATGTTAAATTGATATGTGCTTTTGCAAAAACTATGTCGGACTCCGTAGTATTCTCTGGACCCCTCCTCAATCTGACATGACAGGTTTGTCCGCATGTCATTGTTCAACCGCTGTGGTGTCTAGCAAACGACTCGGGCCTGGTAGACAATTGGCAAACTTTCTGGGGAAAGCCTAGTCTGATTAAGAGTGATATATCATCACACTTTGGATTGAGCAGCGCTCTTATCTAGGAATCTAACTGAGTTTATTATTATAAACTAATTTTTGAATAACTTATAGTCCAGCCACAGAATCCACTGCTATCGGACCACTGTTTGATAACTTCTGAATTTGCAATACTAAATCACTCGCCACTAGATATATCATGGTACGCTAGAGATATATCTGATGAAGCTGTAGCAAAATCGGAAGAAGCTATTCCATCAGCACTTAGTTCAGTTGCATGGCTCGACTTAACAGAATAATCTTACTGTCAGTCCTGTGCAAATTGCTTATTTTGTCTTTGGGCTGCAAGCTCACCGAGATTAACTCTCAACTCTATCGCCCCCCCCCTAAAAAAGAAGAGCGCAGCTCCATGGTTTCACAACCTGACTCAAAACTCAAACACAAAAAAGTGATGTCATAATAAGCTTGTAGAGACCCGCTTAGCCTGGCAAGATAGCATTAAAAAATATCGGTGAGCCATCCGCAGCACCAGAGCGGCCTACCATTCTGCACTGATAGAGGAAAATGAAGACAACCCCAGCTCTTTGTTTAGCACTGTAGCCAGGCTGACTGACAGTCAGAGCTCAATTGAGCACCATATTCCTAGAACCCTTAGTAGCGATGACTTCATAAGTTTCTTTAATGACAAAATTATAAGCATTAGGGAGAAGATCCACAAGCCTTCTATTGGTTCTTGTTTACACCCCAGGACTATGTGCTTAGAAACAACAGATACACCCGGCACACATCTAGACTGCCTCTATCCTATTGATCTCAAACAATTAACTTCCGTTATTACCTTGTCCAAAACAACAACCTTGTCCAAAACAACAACCTGTCTCCTAGACCCCATCCCAAATAGTCTGCTTAAAGAAAGTTTACCCTTAGCCAGGAATTCTCTATTAAAAATCATCAATCCGTCTTAAAATTCAGGCGACATGCCACTGTCCTTTTTAAAATAGCCAGAATCAAACCACTGCTTAAAAAAGCCAGCACTTGATCCAGAGGCTTTAGCAAATTACAGGCCGATATGTAACCGTCCCTTCCTCTCTGAAATCTTAGAGAAAGTGGTAGCGGAACAATTGTGTGATTTTCTTCCTAACAATAGTTTGAGAATTTCCAGTTTGGTTTTAGAGTTCACCATAGTACAGAAACAGCACTGGTCAAAGTTACAAATGATCTTTCAATGGTATCTGATGAGGGTCTGGTCTCTAT
The DNA here is from genome assembly GCA_009660295.1 of Lophius piscatorius. Lineage (NCBI taxonomy): Eukaryota > Metazoa > Chordata > Actinopteri > Lophiiformes > Lophiidae > Lophius > Lophius piscatorius. The sequence goes on along the minus strand of VRLP01003644.1, from coordinate 34,411 downwards.
TCTAGAATCTGGTCTCTATTCTAGAATCTGGTCTCTATTCTAGAATCTGGTCTCTATTCTAGAATCTGGTCTCTGTTCTAGAATCTGGTCTCAGTTCTGGTCTTTTTAGATAGTGCTGTGTTTGAAACTATTGACCACCAAATTCTAATACAAAGACTTGAAAACTTCAAAGACACAGCATTAAATTAGTTTGTCAATATTATGTGACGGGTCTCAGTATGTATTTGTGAACAATGAATCCTCCATGCATAACAAAGTTACTCATGGAGTTCCCCAGGGATCTGTGCTTGGGCCAATATTATTCACACTATATATGCTCCCTTTAAGCAACATTATCAGGAAACACAGCATAAGCTTTCAGTGTTGTGCAGATGACACCCAACTGTACTTATCAATGAAACGTGGCTCTAGGTGACTCTAATCACTTATCCAATTTAGAGGCTTGTCTCAAAGACATTAACCCCTGGATGACCTTCATTTTTTAAAATTAAATTCAGATAAAACTGAAGTTATTGTGCTGGGACTGAAGCACCTTAGAAAGAATTTATCTGATAATATAACTACTCTGGATGGTATAACCTTGGCCTCCAGCACCGCTGTGAGGAACTTGGGAGTTATCTTTGATCAGGATATGTCCTTTGACTCCCACATAAAACGGATTTATAGGTCTGTCTTTTTTCATCCGTGTAATATTTTTTAAATACAGCACATTCCGTCGCAAAAAGATGCAGGAAAGTCAATATATCCAGTAATCCAGTCTTGTCACTTCCAGATTGGATTACTGTAATGCCCTACTAGCAGGTAGTCCCAATAAGTCTCTGAAGCCCCTCCAGCTGATCCAAAACACTGCTGCACGTGTGCTTACCAGAACCAGGTTAAGAGAACTTATCTCTCCTGTATTAGCGTCCCTTCATTGGCTCCCGGTCAAATCTAAAATCAAATTCAAAGTCCTTCTCATGTACGAAGCCCCTATTGGTCAGGAACAAACGTATCTGAAAGAGCTCATAGTTCCATATTGTCCAAGCAGAGCACTGCGCTCCCAGCATGCAGGGTTACTTGTAGTCCCTAGAGTCTCCAGAAGTAGAATGGGAGCCTTCAGCTATCAGGCTCCTCTCCTGTGGAACCATCTCCCAATCTCTGTTCGGGGGGCAGAAACCCTCTCTACATTTAAAAGTAGGCTTAAAACCTTCTTTTATGATAAAGCTTATCATTGAGGCTGGCAAAAGCTAGCTCTTTGCTATGCTGCTATACATTTAAACTGCTAGGGTATCTCCCATGATGCATGAGCTTTTCTCTCTTCCCCTCTCAGAGTGACAAAGTCTTTGTCACCCAGTAAGGTCACATGGTTGGGGACTTCATCTGCTGCTTTGGACCTGCTCGATGTCCACTGATTTCATTATGATGATTATTATTACTATTATTATTATTGTATAGTATTTCCCCATAAGCGAAGCGGTAAAAAGTGGATTAGCATAGCTAATATCATTGCTTCTCTCCCTCCCCAGCAGTAGGCCTTCCACCCTCAGTCTTGGATCTGCTCGAGGTTTTTGCCTGTTAAAAGGCAGTTTTTTTTCTGGAAAGCACTTCGAGACAACTATTGTTGTGAATTGGCACTATATAAATAAAGATTGATTGAGTGTTCCTCATGCCAGGGTTAGAAACTCATAGTTTTCATTAAACCTACTTTATGAATGAACCCTCCGAGCCTTCTCACTGCATGACACAGATCCAGGGATGGGCAGGTGTGTATTTTGGGTTCAGGCCTCCAATCCTCCCCTCCAGTTAGACAAAAAGAAGCTGTTCGTCTTTCATTTTGTTACAGAAATACAATCGTACGGCACATTGGTCTATATCCTAGTCTTTTTCTTTGGGGTTTGTATCACTAATCAATCAATCTTTATTTATATAGCGCCAATTCACAACAACAGTTGTCTCAAGGTGTTTTCCAGAAAGAGCAGGTCTAGACCAGACTCTTTATATAATTATCTACAGAGACCCAACAAATTCCTCCTTGAGCAGCACTTGGCGACAATGGCGAGAAAAAACTGCCCTTTAACGGGCAGAAACCTTGAGCAGATCCAAGACTCAGGGTGGACGGCCTACTGCCATGGGTTTGTCAAAAAAGAGTGAGCGAGAGAGAGACACAGGTGAGGAGAGATACAGACGGGGGGGAAGCAGCAAAGATATCACCTATAATCCACTTTCTCCAACCGCTCCATGGTCTGGCTGCAGCAGCAGGGATCCCAGGGTGATAATAACATTAATATTAATGTAACATATAGTGATAGCTTATGGGGGAATACTATACAATAATAATAACAATAATCATCATCATGAGCATCTTGTTATCAGTGGACATCGAGCAGGTCCACAGCAGCAGATGCAATCACCAACCATGTGACCTTACAGGGCGAGAAAACACAAAGACTCCAGGGAAGAAGGGAAGTTAGTAAAATACATATAATCCATTTAACATGCATTAATCCATTTAACATGCATTAATCCATTTAACATGCATTAAAGTGAGTGGGGTGTATAAAGAGGGACAGTGAGAGAGGAAGAGAGAAAAGCTCAGTGCATCATGGGAGATCCCCTAGCAGTCTAAACCTATAGCAGCATAGCTAAGAGCTAGCTTATGCCAGCCTTAATTATAAACTTTATCATAAAGGAAAGTTTTAAGCCTACTTTTAAATGTAGAGAGGGTCTCTGCCCCCTGAACCAAGATTGGAAGATGGTTCCATCTTCATTTCAACTTTTTATTCATTTAACTTTTGCTTAGAGTTCTGGTTCAAGACTTTAGGTCCACATATTTGTGGGTGTGTGAGCATGAGAACAGTGTAGTGTTATTCCACTTTATGTTGATGGATTAATGTTGAAGAAAATATTTTTTCTCTATTGTTGGATTTGCTTGCAGCGAAAACTCTGACCTCAGTCTATTCTGATAATAGGCTTGACTGTAGAAGAGCACAGCCGTCGGGAACCAGTATTATCAGGATCTGAAGGAGCGGATGTTCTGGAGAGGTTTCTTATACAGTGAGCGGAATGGAGGACTGATTACAGAATCACCGTGTGAACCCACAGACTGAAGGTATCGTTTGCTGCTTTCTCAGCATTGAAATCACTTTGACATTTTACACATGCTGTCACATGTTGACAGATACTGACAAGTTGAGAAAATTTGAGACGCTGACACACACTGACATATGCTGACACATGTTGAAAAACAGTAACACATTTGTACACATGTTGACACGTGGAAATACTGCCACATGTATACACATGTTGACATACGCTGAAATGTGTTGAGTTGAAACACGCTGAGATGTGTATAATTACTGATGCATGTTGACATGTGTGCACATCTGTGATATGCTGACACATGCTGAAACATGTTGACACATGCTGACATAGGTTGAAATATGCTGACACATTTGTGCACATGCTATGTGCTGACATATGTTGTCACATGTTGACGTAGGCAGATTTATGCTGACACGTCCTGGAAATGACAAGCCGACACATGTTTAAACCTGCTGAAATATGTTGACAAATATATAAATATGATGATACATGTGTACACAAAATGTCAGTCTGTCAGCATATGTCACACAACCACTTGCAAATACATACTGACACATGTTGCAGATGTTGACAAATGCTGACATATGCTGAAACATGTGTAACATTCTGACACCGGCTGACACCTCAACAAATGTTGAAACATGCTGACACCTGATTAAATATGATGAAAAACATGCTGACAAATTTGTACAGATGCGGAAATGTGTTCACATGCTCTCGTATGTTGACTAAGGCTGAAATATGCTGACATATGTGAGAACTTGCTCACACATACTGACACATGCTGACACTTATTGTCATATGTTGAAGTAGACTGACTTATGTTGACGTGTCCAGGAAATTAGACTGATTAGCTGATGTTGAAACATGCTGATAGATGTTAACACATGCTTGAATATTTTGACCTACGTATAAATATGTTGATACATATGACATGTGCTGACAGATGTTGACACACAACAACATGGTGACACATACTGAAACATGGTGACACATACTGAAACATGGTGACACATACTGAAACATGGTGACACATACTGAAACATGGTGACACATACTGAAACATGGTGACACATACTGAAACATAGTGACACATACTGAAACATGCTGAAATATGCTTAAATAATATACATGTTTAAACTTGCTTACACATGCTGACTTGTGCTGACACATGTTGTGATATGCTGACGCATGGTTTCACATTTTGATACATATGTACACATGAGACATGCTGACACACTACAATATGCTGACTCATGCTGAAATGTGTTCAAATGCTGTCACATGTTTACGTAAGCTGACACATGTTGACGTAAAGACGTAAATCTCACAGGGTGAGTAATTTTAGGGAAAACACTCCCCTGTGTGGTGAATTTGGTGTAGGATGTAGATGAAACAAAACTGGATGTGGATACAAGTCCAAAAGTATCTGCAAGGTGTTTACAAAGAGTTTGTAGTGGATTTTTGCATTTAATCCTTGGAAAAACCATGGCATCCGCTTTGAAAAATCCAAATGTCTCTCTAAACTGAAAACTGAGGTTCTCCTTGTTGGTGCCAAAACACCTCTGTCCAAATCTGACAGCTTTTCACTAACTATTGACGACTGCATCGTTTCTCCCTCCCCCACGAGTCAAGAGTGCAGTCGTCATCTTCGATAGCAAATTATCTTTCACGGCACACATCAGTTATATCATTCGGTCTCCATCTTTCCGCCTACACAATCAACCATCTCCGTCTGTCACTCACACCCAATATCATCGCCATCCTTGTCAACCCCCTGGTCACCTCTCCTTTTCATTACTGCAACATGCTGCTCTCTGGTCTTCCGCTCAAGCTCCTCCATAAAATCCAGTTTTTCGAGAACTCCGCTGCCTGCATCATTACTAGAACTGCTTCCACAAAAATCATAATTCCTGTCTTCCAGCGGCTTCACTGGCTCGCTGTCAAACACTGCATTAACTATGGGATCCCCCTCCTCACTTCCAAGGGTCTTCACATCACATCTCTGCACTTCTTTGCCCTCCTCCCTCCCTTGACCTTGTATTTATTTTTAGCTTTCATTGTACATCCTTTTAGTAACGTCTTGATATGTAAGTCTTGTTTTTTTACTGTGTATGTGAAGGGCGACTTTCAGTGTCCTGAAAAGTGTCCATAAATAAAATGTATTATCAAATATCTAACGGCAAAAAGGTCTAAGTAATAATACCACATGTGTACTGAGACTGAGGTCAAACCTCCAGAACACAGGTAGTAAGTGCTGTAGTTCTAGCCCTACAGCCCTAACTGGGGAATGGACTTGGACAGATGACCGTGTTGATGCTGTCTTGTAAGCCTTTGTTCTTAAAGGTGCAGTCCGAAAATTCTACGGATACCACTTTGAATAAATGGAATATAATGGAGATCATGAAACGTTCAGTCAAGAAGACTCTCTCTTTGCACACTTGGGCACATTCCTTGCTGCTCAGAACAGACATTTATTCAATCAAAAGCTCCCTGTAGAGTGAGGAGAACCTTTTTGACAGACAAATTATTACAAATACTCTGTTGTAAATCATTCATGTTTTCTACATTGGCCCTCTCCTGATAGAATTATTCATAACCATGGTAGTTTAGTATATAATAAACTGAAGATCCTCGTTTGAACATTAGTTTGGAAAAGGCAATTTATGTTTCCTGAGGGTGTGTGTGCTTTTTCCGGGAGGCTTTCGTGTTTGGTGCAAAAACTTAAAAACCAGACACGGGCTCTTGGCCTCACCTCTAAATAAAGAACTACCATAAAATGAAACATGAAAATCCAGACTTGTGGAACTGTTGAGAGGTAAAAGGTGAAATTCTTGCAGTGGTACAGGGTTTCAACTCGACAGGTGATGGACAGCTGCAACATGTGATCCTCTCCCTTCAGTCTGGACGCTGAAGGGAGAGGACGCTGGCGTAGTCTGTTCGCCGCTTTTCCATCAGAGTTCTACAGCCTGCAATACTATTAACCGACAAGTATACCTTTTATTGTTGGTAACCGGCAAACCTTTTGGATATATATCCGTATTTGTATATGTTCTGTATTTGTAAGAATTCTACCGAGTCTGGTGACGGTCCGCCTACCTGTTGCTGCAGGTGTACCATCACCCGGAGACTTCTGTATCGGTTTGTTTCATCGTTTATGTCCATTTCTGTTTGTTCATCTTTGATAGTTTGTTTATCCGTCTTGTTCATCACTGCCCCCGTGACACTTTCACCAATAGCCGTTGTTGATCACTTTCTGTGTTTGATAGCTTTTTTTTTCTCGGCATCATTTCCATGAAAATAACGGCTTCTAACGTCCTCTGTGCGTCTCGTCCATGACTAACGGCTAATAACGGGCTAGTCTCCACGACTGGCATGATGATGAATTATTCCATCACCCAACTGATAAAATTCAACAACTTACAACACTCCGTCGTGTATATCGGCTATTAAACAACCTGGACTCCTTTGCCGGCCCCGTTACATTCATAGAAGTTGCCGTTCTAAGTTTGTTTACTCCGCTCCAATAACTCCATTCTGTCCTTCTGGTCTGACGTGTGCATCGTCGCGTCATCAGAATGCTTTCGCTCTTCCCATTAGTGTCACTGGACTTTCCTCCATAGAGTGCCTTACAGAAACCTGGCAACAACCAGATGATTTTTCTGTCCTGAATGAGACCTGTCCCGCCGGTTACAGTTACCTCCAGAAAGCCCGCAGCACTGGTCGTGGTGGTGGTCTGTCTGTCATCTACCGCAGTGATCTGGACTTGTCTCCACTGCTGTTGCCAGAGACCTCTTCTTTTGAATGTCTGGCATTTAATTGTAAACCCCCTTTCTCCATGACCATACTTCTAATCTACAGACCACCAAAACAAAACCCAGCCTTCATCTCTGAGATGTACAACCTTTTGTCGACATTTTACACAACCTCTGCCAATATTTTAGTACTTGGAGATATGAACATTCATGTCGACTCCCCTGCATGTCGTTTTGCATCCAAATTTCTCCAACTACTGGATTGTTTTAATCTCTCGCAATTTGTCGATGTCCCCACCCACACCATGGGGCACACTCTGGATCTAGTCATCACTGACTCTGCTCCTCTCAGCAATCTTCTTATGTACGATCTGGGTGTGTCCAACCACAAGGCCGTCTCCATGGAATTGTCACTTGTGTCCTCCCTCACCAAGCCCAAATGTCAAACTACTTCAGGAATTTGAAAAACATCAACCTAGAAACCATGACAGTCGACCTCCAGCATCTTCTTTCTGGAAACTTTGTATCAGCCAATGACTCAGTGGATTTCTACAATAACTCCCTGAGTAGCATCCTGGATCGTCACGCCCCTGTAAAAGCTAGAACAGTCACCTTCTCCTGCTCAGCCCCCGGTTCACCAGCGAGCTACGGGAAATGAAGGCAGCTGGGCGTGTCCTTGAGCGGCGTTACAAGGCTTCAGGTCTCACTGTCCACAAGCTAGCCTTTTGGGAACACCAAAAGGTCTACTCAAAGTCCCTTAGAGAGGCTCGGTCACTGTTCTACTCCAACATCATCAAAACCAGTCCTGGAAATTCTAAGCAGCTGTTTTCCACTATCAATTATCTTCTTAAACCACAAACTCCCCCACTTACAGAAAATACAGAAGAGCACTGTAATAATATAAGTATAGTTCTATGTCTACATGTGAAGAAGTGCTTGACTACTATTCCATTTAAAAAACATTTTTAAACATTTTTAGTCAGCAAAACATTAAACAGATCTGCAACTGTGATGTTGAGGCTGGATGTAAGAGAACAGACGACTCATGACTAAAGCACTGTGACATGAAGAGATATATAGAAGACCGGAGGCATATTCTCTGTTCAAGATTGAAAAAAAAATTCATTGAAAAATCTTTTTTTATTCTTTTTTTTCAATTTCAAAACTTGCTTGGGTCTGACGATGCAGAGTGCCTTGTCATCTCTTTTCTCTTCAGATTGATGCTTCCTTTAAATGCAACCTTTAGGAATTTCAGGTCCGTAAAATAAGATGCTGTGAAAAAAGTCCTAGACTCCGCCCTGGTTTCTCATATTAAACTTGGTCGGAACGTCAATCAATCTTTAACATAAAACCACCTGATTAAACACAGAATATGTGTTGGTTATTTAAAATGCTCTTTAATGGACCAAACAGTTCTCTAACACCAACTGGGTTCATGTGAAGGAGTTTGTGCCCCTTAGAAACTACAAAATTACCTGACTGCATTAAGAACTGGTAGCTGCTGGACTGGACCCCACCCAGACTCGATCACTACCAGCCCTGTTCAACCACATCATTTCAGCAGACCATCTTCAGAAGCAGGAAGTTGGATTCTATATCCCACCAATAGAAAACTATGACAAAATCGACAGAAATTCTTCAAGCTGATTGTAATCCATCAGTCTGGCAAGGGTTCCAAAGCCGTCTCTAAGGTTCTGGGACACCAAAAATCCACAGTAGGACTCATTATCTATGCAGGGCGATGACCTGGAACAATAGTAAACCTTTACAGAAGTGGACCACCTTCCATGCTCCTGTAAGAGCATGGTGACGGTTTATTCAGGAGGTCACAGGAGACCTAATGAGAAGAGCCAAACAATTGCTGACCTGTGCGGGTAAGGAGCCAAAGTTGTTTCCACAGAAAGCACTTCCTTCGTTAAAAAGGCAACTTCAAAAAAACCCAACAGCAGCCATAGTAATATCCCAACATTGATCTTTATTTTGCCGGTGCAGTTATGTAGATCCGATCACTTAAGAACAATAAAACAAACGAAATCAAACATGCTCGGTTAAAACGCCGGGTCAGCCCGTCCCTGAAAATGTTTAATGTCTAAATATCAAATAATAAATGTTAACTCCAATTGCAAATATACATCTAAATGTGGATTCTAAATCAAAATGTTGATCCTAATTGTTTAGAATGAAACCATAACAGAAATACACCTGCAGGGGAAGTATGAAAATAAAAGCTTGATTGGAAAAAAAACTTTTATTCACGGTAAATGCATTCCTGTTTCGGAACCAGTTTCTGATCCGCTTCTGGGCCAGTGCCTACCTTGCAGATGAAGAAATGTCCCCGCCCCCTTACAACGGGTGATTAAGAGGCTCTTTTTTTGTAATGTTTTTCCCCCAAAACTTGATTCACTGATCAGAGCGGATTCAGTCACTTTCAGTAGATTCAAACATGACCAATGAAATAATACAAAGAAGAATACTGAAATAAATTAGAAATAATACATAAAAACAAAGAAAGGGGTACATCACCCTATAATGGGTGACTAACAACAACCTAAAGCTGGCTGGGTTAAAAACAGGAAGCAGTTGACGTGACAGGGTTTTCATGGCACGCCAAAAGTCTGTAATTTCTAACATCTTTGCTTATTTGTTCAACCATTCAGTAAAGTTGTTTCTCGGTAAACACAGCCCTCAAAATTTACGACTTTTTATTTAACACCTTGGATATTAAATATCACAACTTTCGAAAATATTGCTATAGATATGATCAAAAGTGACCTTAATAATTTGATGCCAGTTTTTAAACGCGGTTTAGAACCAAATGTATCAAACACTCAAAATCACCATGTGCTGCTTTACAAACAGTGCCCCACACAGGAGTATGCTTCTACTGCAACTGTCAAAGTTAAAACATCTGCATAATTCCTTCAGGTTCCATCAAAGCACTAGAGAGGAGAGTCTCTGCCTCAACTTGTTTTCGACTTTTATTCATTCATTCATTTCTGTAACCTTCACCATGGACATTCTATGAAGCTGATTTCTTCTTTGTTATTCTTTGAGGTCTTTTAACACGTTTTCCTTCACCCTACATTCATGTCTGATTAACAGCAGCCGCAAATAGACCAGCCGGTTTGTCAAAGAAACTGGAATTTATGGTCAAATATCAATTATATTTCCCTAAAATTTTGCTTTTTTTTTATATTTTGATATAAATTCATTAATTTGGTTTGATTCACAACAGCCGGAGGTTGTAGAACACATTACATGTTTGAAGAATTATTGACAGGAAAGTACACACAATGAAAATAATAATCATATTAACATAGATATTATTTACCAGCCACAAAGGTGTCCAGTTTACCTCTATAAGTCCAAAGCCCGGAAAATTAAGTGTTTTGTCCGGAAGGGCATCCGGCGTAAAACCTATTCCAAAATGCGGAACATCAAAACTGATTCTTAAACCCGAACGGTCGGGCCTCAGGTAATCAAATACCGCCGCTGGTACCGTTACCGTTACCCGACCTATGGATGGAAAACAGGTGGTCCGCCATGGCGACTCCGAGAGGGACTAGACAAAAGATGATGGATATTCTTATTATATTATCCTGATTCAATTTCATCTCTGTTAGGAATAAAACAAAGCTTTCCCGGTTCATTATGCGAAAAAGTAAAATAGCAACAGTTATTACCACAAGTCCCCCTAGCATAGAAAAACATTTACCGAAACTCCTTTATTCCAACAGCCATAAAGACCTTAAATAATCAAAGATCCCCCTACATATTAACTATTACCACTACGTAGGCACAAGTCCAATTTGCAAATAACTATTTTAAGTTGAGTTTTTGTAAGTTCTACATTAGCTATTTTATTTTGTCCTCGAATGCTTATTTTTTGCGTGTAATAAATCATTTATATCAATTGTCTAAGTTGAGTTCTGATTATATACGTACATGTGTATACATATGTACGTATATAAGTATGTGTGTGAAAATATACCATTTCTGATAATAAATTGCTGTTGATGTCCATAATATATTCATATGAGATTGAAGTAATTCATGTTGAAGACTGCTGTTCATTTAATTATTATGCTATTTATTTGAATTTCAGGATGACGTTTCTTACTAAAACCTGTTTATTTTATGACACAGAAGTATTCCTTTCACTTTAATTAGTTTTTGTTTTTTAAATTAATTTGTGTATGTTAAACATAATATACCTTTATGTAAAATCACGTACACATATGTATAGTCATGTTTTTTTTTTCCTCCCCTTAGGGCACAAATTTGGCTGTTTTTGTTTTATAAACATTTGGATAAACTTCAATTGAGAGCCGATCGGAACTGGAAAAATCTAAAATCTGCTCTGAATTGAAATGAGAAGACATCAGTTTCATGATTTCTTGGCTTCCAGAGCTCTTCGTTGGTGGCAGATACCAAAGAATTTTCCACGAACCCAAGTGCAGATCTCCAGAACAACATTCAGAGCTCTGAAGTACTGAATTAGCAGTAACATGATCGGCTGGAAGAGAATTTTTTTCAACATGAACAGTATTCCACCTCCTGCGGGTTTTCCTGTCGATGTGTAAACTATTGTAATCTTGCAGAGCTACGTCCATCTCTAAAAAAGTTCAGTCATTGCCAGGATGCCTGGGCAGAACTCCCTCAGCAGTACCAGAACAGAGTCAGTTATAACCAGGAGGGTTTGTTAGCCTGAGCAGAACTCCGGCTAACAAACCCTCCTGTGTCAGTAGCCTCTGAACATCTATCCACCCGGGCCTGAAATTCATTTGCCTCCTTTTTGACGAGGGTAATAGAAGATGGGGTCAGGTAGAAGATATGTTACCCTCGTTCCTCTTAAACCTACTTCAAACAACATGACACATTTTTATACAATAAACCAGACACCTGGAGGAAATTGTAAGACGTCTGAAATCCTCCTCCTGCAGCCTTGAAATTCTGCCAATAAGCTTTATCAAAAGAGTTTCAGATTGACTCTGAGGTGGCGGCATTAACCATGGCTACTGAGTCTTACTCCATAAGCAGGATTTTTCTTAGTATTAAAGCATTGGAGGACTTACTGACTTCATACGACCAAATTAGACTAACAAGTGTCAAGTAGCTTAAAAAAAAAAAAAGTTTTACCAAAAGCTTGAGCTACCCTAATTAAAATTTCCTACAATGAACAAAACTTCAACATGAAAATATTTTTTTTATTGAGATTTTTTTATTGTTTTAAAAACATGATTGACAATGTGAGTAAGATATTAAATTAATAAATGAAGAAAATAAAAAAAATATGCAAAATTCTTATTTTTTAAACCTTGCAAGGACATCGAAGGGTTGAAACCTTAAATACAAAAGCTTCTTTGTGGATAGGAAATCTGAGGAGAGGGCACATGCGGAGTTCCCCAAGGCTCTTATCTTGGTTCATTTTGTTTAACACCTATCTGCTTCCACTGGCTCGGATATAACAACAAAATAAATGACCATAACTATGATGACAACACTAAATTTTTACATAACTCTATCACTGATGACTCAGCAGGATTTGGGAAAAACTAGTCCATGCATTTATCTTAAGGCCGTGTTGATGACTGTAACGGAGTCTTAACTGGTCCTCCTAAGAAATGGATCAGAACGCTGCTGCGGAGTCCTCACTAAGACCAAGAAAGTGAATCATATCAGTCTGGTTCTGAGGTCTTTACAGGCTTCCTGTCTCTCGGAGAATTGATTTCAAAATCCTGCTGTTAGTTTACGAAGCATTGAACGTTTCAGAACCAAAATACATCTCTGAGCTTCTATGTTCTGAAACATCAGACCTCTCAGGTCACCTGGATCAGGTCTCCTCGGTGTCCCCAGAGTCAGAACCAAACATGGAGAAGCAGCATTCAGTTTTTTTTATGCACCAAATATTTGGAACGGGCTCCCAGAAAACCGCTCCAACTCTCGATTTAAAAGAGCTAAGCATAAACCTTTCTTGTTTGTTGCTGCCTTTTATCAAATCTTTAAATTTTAAAAATAATCTTATTTCTCATTCCCTATATGGTAATTTAAAAAAACAAAAAACGCTTGACAGTTACAGGTAAAATCCCAAAGCCTCACTGTGATTTCAATTCTTGCAGAGATGATATCTAAGTAGCAAAGGTCATGGAGATGTTCGGAATCTCAGGAGGCTGAAAATTGACGCTTACAAGGTTTTGTAGAACAGAACCATATGGTCCGGACTTTGAACGAGATACAAGCATTAGCAATCCTGATAAAGTTTAACCAGGAGTTTGAAAGAGTCAATAGGGGGTCTGGTGCTCCATTCCTCGGGCCTGGGCCGGAGAAGAACCAGCAGCTTCTGTATCTCACGCTTCGGTATCAGAATCAGAAATACTTTACTGATCCACAGGAAATAATTAGTTAGCAAAAGATTTTCCTTAAAAGACTAGAGTGGAATCGAGAGTAAGAATGAGAAATAAAACAATATATTGTGTAATAATATAGAAATGTGAGAAATACAATAATATGAGACTAATTGATTAATTTCTACACAACATCCTGAGACTTCACTCCAGGAAACAGACGGTCCTCATAGTCGGGTCACCGACGATGATGATTGTCAGCTGCAGAGACCTGAGTGAAGATTCCTCTCTGAAATAATATTAAGTTGACTTCATGATGGAATAAACCGGTTTTGTCATGTTATTGTTTCCTGTTGTGCGGCCGGCTGCGGATCTGGCCCAATATTTTTCAGTCAGCTTCGGGGTGGGAGGTAGCTCCGCCTTAGAGAGCCACACGAGCTGAACTCACCGCTCCTCCCACCGACTCATTACCAGAGGGTGAAAAATCTAACCAGAACTCTGGTCTCATTAAAAGTTGTTTGTTAATCTATCAGTAAAAGCATTTTCATTAATGCCAATTTGTCCGGGGGATGCGTGGGTGATTAGACCGCTCTGAATTCTTTCACTGACGTGAGGTTTCCTGGCAACCACCAGACACGATGCACCGACTGCAGACGGATTCATTCATTAAAGTGATGTTTATGTGAGGAATAAAGTTCTACTCCTAGAAGACGACACCCTTTCTTACAACATGGTGAAGTATGCGCTGCTGTGGAAAAATCTCCTCCTCCTGGATTTCATTTTTGGCTGTCAGATATTCAAACTAAAGTAAACCTAAAGCAAAGGCTACTTAATTAAACAGAAACTTTAACTCTGATAATGTATTTTATATTATATTTGTGTACAAATATTTATTGTTTGTTTTTTTTATTTGGACCCCCAAAGAAATTATAGTTTGGTTTAATAAGGGGAAAAAGGTTAAAACAACTTGATAGTTTTAACTTGTACTTGTTTACTTTATTTGATAAGACAAAAAAAATAAAATAAAAACCATCGGGCTCTGATGTCACTGTGGTCCCGCACTGTGGTTGATTAGACTACTCCAGAACCTTCATTGAAAAAAAAAAAAAAATAGAAACTAGAGAGAAGAATCAGCTGGTCGTCTTTAAGCCGCAGATCATCTCCAAAACTTTCCACTGCCACCTACATGTTTGACCTTTGGTCTGATGTTCTTCTAGAGGAATGATGTGATTGGTTTCCATCTGATGGAACGGGACCCCTGTCTTTAAACAGTTCGACGTTCCACTCATCAGTCCAGAGAAGATTCTCCCAGAAGCACAGAGGGTCACCAAGGTGTTTCGTGGATAAAGTCAAGTGACAATAATGTGTATCTATATTAAGAAACTGCCCCGATGTGAGAAAAGAGGATCTAGATGAGGAGAGAGAGAAAGATTAAAGAGACAGGGCTTCAAACCTCCCTAACCACTAATTACTCTGTGTGATGCCGCTCGCTGTATAACAGAATGATTGAACTGATGGCTGAGGTCCGGTATGACAGCAACTTCAGGCGAAGCAATCTCATCTGTTTAACAGAGAATTGGTTAAAAGAGGGAATGCTTGACCCAAATCTTCCTAGTGATCCACTAAAAAGGCTATCGGGGTATTTCCAAACCGAGGAAATCCATCGGCGGTGGTTTGTGCATCATTGTTGACAATCTGAGCTACACAGTTCATCATTAGGGACCGGGTCTACACTCTCCTTCAGGCCTCACGTCGCCCGTTTTACGTACCAAAAGAATTTGGATTGCTCTCATATTAGTTTGAGCACCAGGGCCAGACTTTGAAGGAGCCACAGCAAGAATCGTGGACAGATACATAAAATCCCCCAAGGATTTTAATTCATGCGACCTGTACGATCACCTGTCCACGGCAATATAGTACGTTGTCTGCCCGACCCGGTAGACACGCACCCTGGACAAGTGCTTTAGCAACATACCAGACACTTATAAATCTGTTTGTAGGCCAGCCTTGGGGACATCTGACCACTATGTTGAAATGGGATGGACCTGTGATCGAGGACATTCAGCTATGGATGGATGATGACAGCAGGGAGGAGCCGAGAGACTGTTTGGACGATACTTACCGGCGGATTCTCTTTAATTCCTATGACAACCCACATGAACTCAAAGACACGATAACATTGTGTTTAATGTTTTGTGAAAGTACTGCTATACGCACGAAAAAGGCTAGAATATTTTCCAAAATGTATTAGGGATAACAAGGGATCCAAAGAACCATATTAAGGAGAAGAATTGTGCCTTTATAATTGGGGAGGCCGAGCTGTTAAAGCAAGAGATGTGGAAAAATAGAGGACAAGGACAAAGAATAGAAACATTTTTACTCAGGCATAATTCCTGTGATGGGCACAGAGGCCAAACAGAAGTACACACCGCTGTCCCACTCATCCTCATTCTTTGCTGATGACCTAAATGTATTTTAAAGCCAATTTAACAGGTCAAACCTCCAGCCTGAGCTTGAGGTGGTGTGTAATTATATCCCATAATATGTTTCAATCACACTAACAGAACACGAAATTGCTTCAAGTCTGACTCGTAGTACGGCCAATAAGACTCCTGGACCTGGATCATGGAAAGTTTCGAACATCATGCCCATCCCTAAAAAGACTGGACATTTACAACTAAATAATTTTAGGCCCAACGCTTACTGAACGACTTCCGTGTTATGTAAATACATGACGAGACCTTACATCTTCTCTAGCTAGTGATGTCAAAAGATCGCAAAATCATTTTGATATAATGCTCCTAAGTATATTCCACCAGTCAGTCCGTCAAATACCAGTGTTTCCCACTAATTCAACCTTGGGACTGCAAGCTCACAGCACACAGGAAAGACTACGGGCTACTCGTCTGCCCCGATGGCAAAGAGAGAGAAAGCGAGCGATCAGGAGAGAGGCAGCGAAGCAGAGAGAGGCATGCCCTGGACCCCACCTAGAGGGTCCACAACCCACAGTTTCCCTACATTCCATAGGAAACAGTGAACCTTGATAATGAGAATCTAACATCCCCCTCCAAGTCCCAAATATCACATTAACTGCCGGGTTAATGCACCTCATTAGGGGTCAGACTGTTTTTTTTTCTTACAGGTAGATCATGTCGTCATTACGATTATTTTACATTGTAAAAGTAAATCTGAAGTGTAAAAACTTAACGCAAAAATGTTGGGCGTAGACCAGCCGCCCTCAATAGGCCTATAGAGCTGCCTATATGCGGACCCTGAGCTGAACGTGTTACAGGTGGGTTTACATGGACAGCCTATTTCTGATTAGATTCAGCAAAGATGTCTAATGAGAAAGAAAATGTTGCATGTAAACACCCCTTTCCGAATGGATAGAACTTTTCCGACTTAGATTTCATTCCTTTGCAAAGTAAGTAGTCAAAATCCTTTCAGAAAGCCTTTCTGATAGCTAGTCGCTGCATGTTAACGATGTATCGGAAAGCTTTTTGTTTGAGTTGTATCTGTTCATGCCCAGCATTGTGAGGTAATGCTCCGCTAGGTTTTTTCAGCGCCGCTACGTATTTAAAATACGGCGACTTCAAAACAGTACCGGTCTGCATCAGAGACTCTTTATTCGTTGCAACATTTTTGGATGGTTAGATGTACGAAAAGTCACTTCTGCGCACATCCTCTTTGTCATATTCTTCTTCTGGGCGCTTGTTGGCGGTCAGCACCGATCTCACCGAAGCATTCTCACCACCTTATGAACGGGCGTGTGGATCGTCTGCGCGTGCATGAAAGTGTTTTCGATTAGATGAGTTGATGCACGTAAAACCCGGGTCGGAAAAGAAGTGATGTAAACGGGCGACCGACATTCTAATTTGGAAAGGTTTAATTCGGAAAGGAGAAAAGTGTCTCACGTAAACCCACCATGTGACCCAGTAACAGCCTATTGGCGTATCGTTGGCATGGAGATGACAGCCTATTTACACGTGCTGACCAAACCAAAACACACACAATACACAGACACAACAACAAAAAGCAAGAGAGTGCTCACTCAGAGTGGTGTAGGGTGACCACAAGATGCCTTTCCTCTCATTAAGCTGCACTGTTTGACACAAAAAAAAGTTTTTCATTGCACTTTTAATCCTGAGATCTTGATATATCTGTTTACCAAAGCATTCTATGGAGGGTTTGGTTTTATTTGAGTATTTATTTGAATTTGTCAAAATAGAAATGGTATTTTATTTTAGTATGTATTTCTGTTGTTTTGAATGAAAAGGACATTTTGCTTTGGATATAACAGTATTATGGCTTGTGGCTTGACCGACTATAATAAATGGACCTTCGACTGGTTTAAATAATTTTTTTGTGGACCTTTAGTACCCCTGGTGTAGACCATCTACAGATTTTTATATTTAAAACTGAGAAGGGAACAGATGATGCAACTGTAACTGCATCTACACGTCTCTAATCATTACGTCAGGGTTCTCTTTTATTGATTCCACATCTGCTATTAATAGCATGCAAATAGATTTACTCCTTCAAAGACTTGTGGAAGACCACTGGATCAGAAACTTCCTGTCTGACCGCTCTCAGAAGATCAGTGCTGGTACTAATGTCAGAGATGGTGGTGCTGAATGCAGGGGTCCCACATGGTACGATCCCGTCACCACTGTTCTTCTCTTTTTACACTAACGAGTTCAGGATTGATCAATCCAATGTCAGTTTATCTCAGTATGCTGATGATGTTGCTGTGGTTGCTTTACTGCAGAGAGGAGATTCCGAGGTACAGAATTCA
This sequence comes from Lophius piscatorius, assembly GCA_009660295.1. Classification (NCBI taxonomy): domain Eukaryota; kingdom Metazoa; phylum Chordata; class Actinopteri; order Lophiiformes; family Lophiidae; genus Lophius; species Lophius piscatorius. Next base: position 16,436 of record VRLP01003644.1, on the reverse strand, counting down.
TTTCTCAACCATTATCCAGCTCCTCAGAACTGGTGTCTGACAGGCTCTTTAGAAAAAAAACAGCAAGAGGAAGGAGCTTATCATACAAAATAGAAGAGATTTAATAAAACTACTAATTATTGAGAAATATCTTGGTACATATATCGACTTTTAACGTGAATAACGACAACATTTTTAAGAAATGTTCTCCATGTCCACCCGCGACCCAAACTGAACAGCATTTTATCCTTTAATATGATCATGATGTCTGCCAGTCTGAATTTGGAGAGGAATGAATAAGCTGCAGAAGATTGTGATCATCCAAAATCTTAGGGAAACCACAGAAGTGGCTCAGTGACGCGTACGATGATGGTTTCATATGCTAAGCTCACAGAATCATCAATGACCCGTTCTCATGCTTTATATGGTGAATTTGAACTTTTAACCAAAGGGAGGCGTTATAGTTAATTGTTTGCTATCAGTGATCTATAAGAAATCCTTTGATCCTAATCCTATCAAAGCAATACATGAATTTAGGACAGAGCAGTCCAGGACAGAGTGGAGCTCTGACTTATTTATTGTATTCTTTGTTTATGTATGCGATGATGCTGTAATTTTTTTTTTGAATTGTATTTCATGCAACGTGCTTTGATGGTGAAACCAAAGGCAAATTGCCACTTTGTGGACAATAAAGTTTTCATATTTGTATTTTATTTAACACATATATTCCAGGTAGGTAAATATGACTACGTTCATAAATTGTCGTCCTACTCACTCTGGGAGTGAGGAGGTAGGAAGCGTTAAAAAAGGAGACATCAGAGGGACAGCGCAGGTTAGATGTCTTGGAGAAAAAGTCTGAGAGGCCAGTCGATCTTCTGGTAGAAAGAGATGAAGCTGCCAGGCAGGAATAGAAGGGGAAGACCCAAAGAGGAGGTTGCCGGATGTGGTTAGAGAGGACATGCAGTAGGTTGGTGTGAGAGAGGGTTGGTGTGAGAGAGGAAGATGAAGAAGACAGTAGGAGATGGAGACAGATGATCTGCAGTCTTCATCATGTTAACCGGTGAGGGATAATAACCACAAAAACTTCTATTCTTCCATTGGTTTACATTTTATTCGACAAGACAATGATCTGTAAAACATATACAATATTTTTCCCGAAAAGCATCCAAAACGAAAACAGATTGGTGATAAAACAAAAGGAAATCAGTGAACACTCACAACAACATGATCACATCTCCAGTGTGTGGGTTCCCGACCACTGCGGTGGCCCATGTCAGAACCCTCCAGTGTTTGTGTGTTTTCCCGCCTTGCATCATCTCTTCAAGTGGAAAAGCCAAAAATAACAGAAGGAAGGCACGTCTGGCTGCGCGAGGAAAAAGCTGTGATGTCGACGGATGAACGGGGGCGAACAGAGAGCGGTAGAAAAATAATGAGGGCCGACTGATTTGGATCAAACTCGGTTATCATTGTTTGCGTTTCTGGTATGAAACCCAGAATGTGGGCGAGGCGGAGCAAAGCACCTGCTTCATAATGCACCCCTGCAGCTCTCTGTGAATGGACTGACCCAAAGTCTTGACCTCACATCTAATCCATCTCAAATCTCTGCACGCCTCTGTGAGCAGATATCGACTGAAAACTCAGTTTGAGCTATTGTGTCTTTGCAATTTCCGTTTTTCTTAAGGAGACACATTCCAATTCGATATACATCCGAACGCAGAAGCTCATATGGACCTGAGGATCTGATCTGAAAGTCAATGCTGGACCCATGCTCTGATATAATAGCCCTCAATGATTATCTGTTTCCTCTGACTCCATCCAGCGAACACGTCCGTCCTCATAAAACCAAATGTCCTTCCATCACAGGAAGTCCATTCACAGACAGAACCACAACCCGTCACATTTCATTCCCCGTCAGGACAGGTTTTGTTGTGTGGCAGCTCTAAGGACATCATTCATGATTGTCTGACTGCACCACCAGAGCCAATCAGCATCTTGTCGTCATGGAGGTCCCGATTCCTCCAGGGGGGATCCAGCTTTTATGCCACAGATCCAGGGCAGGATGCACCCATTCCCTTCGATCCAAACATCTCACACAAACAAACGAAGTTCGCCCAGATCTATTCTGCAGCTGACCTAACCAAACCACTCCCCCCTTTTGAGTCTGTTTCATCAACAGGACAGATGAAAGTCAGTTAGCTTAGCATGCAGCAGAACAGGGTTCAACTCCACTGGTACCTCTGTCACAGCGCAACAACCCTTCATGTCTCCACCGAAGCCCCGCCCTCCCACATGTCTCCTTCAGAGTGCTCCTGTCCTTACGGTACAGTCTAATTTGGGAAAATGTTGAACTTACAATCTTGCACTAAAAAAAAATAAAATTCCAGTTTTCAGATCCACACCAGAACCGAATGGATGAAAACAGAACCTACTGGGTAGAGGTAAAATTGCATCAATTGATAATAGAAGCCTTTCCAGTAAAACTACTGTTGGTTAAATATCAACTGATGGCTGTCATGGGTCAGAAAATCTGAAAGATTGAGATTTAATGCTGACCTTGCAAAAAGGGAAAATACAATTTTGTCATCGTTTTCTTAACAGTCGTTTCCCTCGTCTTGATATTACTAATAAATAAATGTGGGTTTATCTATCTCCTCCAGTCCTATGCATTTCCAGACCAGTTCAAAAGCCTCAAACATCACTATTCATTCACCCACTCATAACAGGAGTTTGTGGCTGATTCTAACTGGCGTGGAGAGCCACAGCTCGCCATCGGGCGGTCAGCATCATCACTGAGGTGGATTTGTTTTTGTCAAGGTCAGAAGCTACGGCCCAAAGCTCGAGGGCATTCCCACGACAATGTTTGGAGCAATACTGTATTCCCTGGAGAAAAACGACACTTAATCTGTCTTCCTGAATTAACGAGATAATGATGTCATCAATTAATTAGTGTTTTGGGTCTAGCTGTAGAGTTGAACATCGGTTCCATTGATCCTGGAGAGATACTGCAGGGTCCAATAGACCAGAACTTTCTGGAGATAATGAGAAAACCTTCAGTGTCAGCTGAAGACGTCAGATATCATCTCAAGCGAAGACCAAAATAAGACTTAAACCTAACTTCTATCGTATATCTAAAACTCAAGTTGATTTTGTCATTCTTCCTAAACAAGGGGTTTTTCACGGCATGGTTGTTACATTTGTCTTCCAGTATATATAGATTTTCCCTTCTGAAGTGAAAATCTAATCAAACTACTTGTGGAAAAACAAGTTATTTCATTCGTTGTGTTATGTTACAAAGAACCAAACCAGATGATGAAGGGTTTTCCTTTGCATGACTAAAGGGCGGGGCTTATTAGAGAGCGGGTGGAACATCGTGAGTTTGCAATCGTCACTTTATTCCTCAACGGCGGGGGTTCAGATTCCAGACCCCAGATTCCAAAAACATGAGCTGCATGTTTCCATGTCATGAACAGGGTTCCTCTTCATGACCTCTACATGACCTCATCACATCAGACCCCGCCCCCCTACTGGTGTTTCATTAAGAAATAAAAGAGTCAGACGACTTGTGACTGACAGCCGCAATCTGTCCTCCAATCAGAGCCTTTGTTCTTGTTTCTCTCCAGTAAGAACTTCTTATTTTGTGAAGTTTATTTTAGACTTCCTGTATGCCTTCAATGGGACTGTTGTCTGTCCCATCGACTGACAATAGTCATTATTAATTAAAGACGTTTTACTGACTTCATATATACTTCATATATGGGCATGGCCGGAAGTTCCGCCTGCTGCGACGCACTTCCGTAGGTTTGTGGTTTTATAAGACGAAATTGGCAAAGGCGTTTTATAAAGGAGAATGTTTTTGTGTGATGCATATCCTATGTTTTTCCGTACGCCACCTTCTGATGCAAATCCTATGCACCGTTTTAGAGATGAGGCCACTCGTCTGGAGTACCGTAAAATTATTTTCCCTTTTTCCCTTTTTTATTTTTGCTTTATAAAATTACAAAATTAAATAACCTCTCCTTTTTTGTTTTAAATAGGCATCCGTTTGAAATATGCAAATGAAAAGGCTATTTAATTTCAACTCACACTGTACGCATCAAACATTTTTTTGATTGGTTTTCTCACACGGTACCACCCGTCTGGCTTCTGCAGCCCGTTGTTGCTATTTATATTTGTCAATAAAGTTTTGTTTGAAAACTCCAAGACGAAAAAAATTTGTTTGTCAGCAGCATGCTTGCAAAACAGAAATGAGCTGTCTTCTGGTGTATCTGGACTCGTAGGTGTTTAGAACGGCGTGGACGTTTTGGCTGGTCTATTTTGCAGAGAGAATTGTGGGTAAGCGAGCTGGGTTTGACTGTATAGAATGTTAACTTATAGCAAGCTTTCTTATTCTTCCTTTCTTATCATCCACAAACTGCAAATTCTACTTCATGACTACTTATCATTTATTATTTTTATTATTACAACACGTTGTGTCGTCATGGCAACTCAGACGCTCCGTCACTTCTCAGAGGCGCAATGAGAAAAGAAGGCGTTGACCTCAGCCGATTGCATCGAGACCCTATCAAAATTTCAGAAACACCAGAAAACCCTTCGATCCTCCGACCCCTGTAGGGGGGCTGCTGATCGGCCGTCGTGACCCCCTGTATACTGCACGACAACAAAGGACTGACCCCGTCAGACTGCCCGGCCGTCCTGAGGCTCTTTTGTACGTGTGAATCGGGCTCAAATCGTTCAGTGTCAACCGGCTTAAGCGTGTTGAGACTCTGCGGGGTTGGTTTTGAAGTGGACGCCGCCTACTGGTCTTGCATGAATACTGCAGTGTTTTCACTTCTTTTCAGCGGCTCTGCCTGCAACAGCCTCGTTCTCACAACAGTAGGAAAGTGGAGACATGCCTTCGAGAGGATTAAGATCCCGTTTATTTCACTCTGAGAGATGAGATGCTGACAGGATTTCAGTATGAGAGCAAAAAGACCCACCAGCAATGATAAAAAAGGAAAATCCGGCTCTCCCTGCTGAGAGAGTCCTCGTGCTCGTGGTGCCTCTGTGATGGCGATTAGAAAACAGCTTCTTTTTTCTTTTCTTTTTGTTTTAACAATCCAAAGTGTTTGGACAAATTAAGATGATTATTCTGCAAACAGCCCAGAAAAGTGTTTCAGCAAGCCACCGATCATGCCATGCAGAGTAATATGAACAGAGAGTAAATCCACAATTTTTTTTTTTTCATATATTCAAAGAAAACACTGCAGGATTAAGTGACAAAGATACCCGTGAAAAGTAAAACAGTTATACCCATGGTTTTTTTTTTTTTTAAAATCAGTTTGACATTTAGTTTTCGTCCCCTGTACAGAGGCACTGATAACACCGACACTGCTTTGTTATGTGTACACAGTTCACCAACAATATATTATTCATCAGTAATATCAATACTATTTACACTGTTTGTTCAATATTTGGTTCCATCTGACATCAGAGAAGATCCGTTTCTAGAATTTTCTGCATATGCCCATGTGTAACCATCCCTTAAAAATGTTGTGATGGCAGTATTTTCTCATACGATGCTCTCCTCAGAGTGTTTCAAACATTCTCGTGCCGGGCTCAGACTACAGGATACTTTTCCCGATTCGTCGATCAGGGCGTTATAAATTCTAAACAATTCTTGTGGCGTCCTGGCCAGAAAAATTGGCGACACTGTTGGGCTGACCCAAAGCATTCAAGTTCATGTCATGGGAAGAAGACAAAGAAAAAAATGGCTCTGGCCAAAGATGATCTGAGTGAAACCGTGTTCCTTCACTTTTGCTCCTCTTCCTAAATATAAATAAACCAACTATTGATGCACTGGTTTGCGTTTACCTCATTTACCTCTAATGGACTTCATTTTTACATTTCCACTTATATTCATATTCTGTGTTTCTTACACTCACTTACTGCATTCTTTTGTTACTGTAATTCTGAGCATTCTCGGTCACAAGAACATCCTTTGGCATCATTGCAGTTGAGTTCGCTAATTTCACCTCATCTGACCTTATCTTATCAAATCTTATCCTATCTTATCTGGCCCAAAAGTGTAATACAAATACATAAGATGTGAATCTTTTCTCTTCTCGTCTCAGCACATCTTATCATATCTTATCTTGTCTTGAATTTTAGTGTGGCCCAGAAGTGCAGTTCAAACACACCAGGTATGAATCCCTTTGACAAAAGTCAAAACATGGCTACAAACAGGAAGTGTGACAGAAACGGTGGGTTCTACACACAGGAAGCGGTGGCTGCTGATCTTCAAACAGTCGCACGTGACTTCGGTAAGGCTGGAGACATATTCACCGATTCAAACTTCCCAGATCAGTAAAACATTACTTAGTAGTTCACCAGGCAAAAGGCTACAATCTCATTTTCATCTGTCCTCTCATCCGGATGATTGACAGTCTCTCCGTGTCAGCTGACTGCAGCAGAAAAGTAGAGGGTGAACAATGCACTACCTCTACTGTCAGACAGCAGACAGTAGTCTTCTGACGTCTGAGTCCTCTGCATAAAAATGTACTCCAAAAAACCTTCAGTCATCATAGTAAAACGTTTGCATTTCTGTACTTTCTATTCCCTCTTTGGTACATTGTAGACGCCTCCTGCACACTCGACTGACAGCAGGCGTCACACAGGGACCAGTGTTACCGCGTCTACCTCCCTACACTATAAAAGAGGATGATTTGAATGGAGGTAATTATTCAGTAACGAGTTACTGATCCGCAAAGTTTGGATCGGTGACTATCTCTCCAGCTTTACCAAAGCCGTCTGCTCGACACAAAGGCCCACTACCTGTCTGTAGCGCCTGCAGCGTTTAAACGTGTCTCACCTCTGCTGAAAGTCTTCGCCGTCTTGTATATTTGGGAAAGCATCTCCGAATGAGTGTATCATTTCACACATCGACTTCTCTCGCTTGCTAATTTTTTTTCTTGTTTGAACATGATTTCAAAAATGATATTTGCATGGTGATTATAAAGTTCTGTGTTCAATCTGTCATTTTAAACTTAAAGGAAAACAACAACTTATATTTACGGTAAAATATCGTCAGCCGGAGTTGCCAGAATTTTGCGGGTAAAACTCACGGTAAATACAGTAATTAGAATAAAAAAAACTCCCCCAAAAAAACACATATTTATATTTTATATTATATATATTGTATTGTATATCATTATATCATATTTATTGATGCTTTTATCTAATTTTACCTTGTAGCACATTTGGAGATTTGATCCAAATGTAGAGTGCGTTATAAATTAAATGTATTATTATTATTATTATTATTACATAATGTTAAGGTTTTTACAGTATACGATAAAAGTGCATAAAATAACAGTAGGCTATAATCAATCATGATTTTTTTTAAACCTAAAATCAACAATATTTCACAAATTTTTTTAGCATCATAATACTATAAAAACAATGGTTTGTTCTTGCTCCATGGTTAAAGCTTTTTTATTTTTACCGTAAATTTAAATGGGTTTTATGGTAATGACTCGCTTGTGAATTTATGGTATTTTTCGGTTAATTTTAGCAAAGGTTCGTATTTTTATTGTAGAATTCTGTCTTTTCCACATATTCTGACTGTAAAAAAAATAACTTTTTTTTTATCTGTTACAGCTTATCTGTTTGTTTTTTACGGTAATTTACCATAATGTCACTATTTTTTTTTTTACAGGAAAATTCTAGCAACCAAAGCCGCTGCCGGTATTTTACTGTAAATTACACGAAACATATATATACTTTATATCTATACTTGTATCTATAATGCCAGTGTACTGGTAGTGCTGAACCAAAGCCTGGATAAATGGGAAGGGTTGCGTCGAAAAGGCATTCGGCATAAAACCTATCCTAAACACAAAACTGATTTCCGAAACCGGATGGGTTGGGGCCCGGGTAAATAAATACTGGTGCTGTTATTGACCGAGCCTGTGTCTGAAAGAGGAAGAAGACGATATGAAATGTGTACAGGTCAACTTAATCAACTTAACTACGGCTAGGACTTTTCTGACTTTTGTAGTGGAGTATCACGGACGCCACCTGTTTGTTCTTCATGAAACACTTTCAACACCTCGATCGTCGCTCGACTTTTAAATTCAGAACCGACAAATAGAATCTTTCCCCCTTTACGAGATTATTTCAAAATAATCTCGTTAAGGGGGACGCCTTACTTGAATAATAATAAAGAGTAAGATCCTGTAGTCTCAACCCCTGGCATCAGTCGAGTGAACGATTAGAGGATTGAATACAACAGTCAGTGTGTGAGTGCGTGTGTGTGTGTGTGTGTGTGTGTACCCCACACAAACAGCCTTACCAGCTCTTGAAATTAACGGCAGCAAATAGGGGATCATGGAGTCCTAATCATGTGATGTTGCCAGGATATGGAACGTCACTCCTGCCTCTAACAGCGCTAACAAGCAGCTGGCGCTCCGATAGTCACTTGGTTCCAAGGGCAACACGGTGAATGGGAATGTTTGTGCGGTGGACTGTCGCCGGGGCAGCAGCAGGGAGGGCTGTTTGTGTTAGGAGTGGATTCAGAGTTGAATTCTTTCAGGTGAGGTGATTAATTGAAGCTGCCTGGAGGGACAGGTGAGTGGGTTGTGGAATTCTTTGGGACCCGATTCAGCCTTAACTCAAACCTGACCAACTGTGGAATAAGACTTAGAAAGGACGTCAGAGATTTTTCTCTCCTGTAGTCGGAGCCTGGCGGCTCATTCTCTCTGGTAAGACGGATCTCCAGGAGATCTGGAGAGACTGGCTTGCGTGGCAATAATTTAGTCATAGGTTTAGCTGGATGTTGGTGGCACCACATGTTGCATATAATAGTCATAGAGATTCCACTGAAGGCTGGGTACTAGCTGCTGAGAAGAGGGTTCCGCTTTACCTCTATCCCAACAACACCTCTCCAGAAACGGACCCAACAGATTGTAAAAGACCGTTTCACCACAAACACCGAGTCAAAGGTGATTTCTGGTGCGTGTGCGTTCTAAAACTTTAACAAATACAATAAAAAAACAGAACAATCCCCAAATGCTGACATTCTCATTCCAGTAGTCACCAGAAATAAAAACCTGGATTTAAAAAGTAAAAAAATTAAAGTTTAAAATCCCATAAATGCACCTCGTGAGAAATAAACATAGAGGCCAAACGTCACTGACTGTTAGAGCATGTTTTGTAGGACAGATGTGTGGGAACACGTGTGCTCGCCTTTGCTTTCATGCAGCTCTTGGTGACCTGGAACTTTCACCCCCCCCCCCCGTGCACAGTGATAAGTTGGTTGTCATGACTACACATACATGGCAGGAGATACAAAACTCTCGCCGCGGGTGATGTTTGCAGCCGGTGGCTCGTGATTGGACGGATCCACGTTGTTGCCGTGGTGACCATCGGTGTGGTCTGTCAGTTCATTGATGTCATATCTGGCCGAGTTGTCCAGCACTGGGGGGGCACGGCCGTTCAGGGCTCCATCGTCCAAGTTCTGCAAGATGACGTCAGACATGCGATCACTGAGTAATCCTGCATGATGGTACCTTGAATTAGGAGATTTGTGGCCTGTGTTTAGTTTTTGAGCAATGAACCCGCCAATTCGATGGTGGTCTTGGATAAAGGTGTGTAATTATATTGTATTAATCATATTAAACTACGCCGCAAACGCCGCCGATCCTACGTGTTAACGCGATAGCTCAAAAACTATATCATGAATCATTTTCAGATTTTAGACCAACTTAGACCTCATTACCAGGAAGAACTGGGTTGATTTTGGGAAAGGTCTGTTATATTTCTGACACTACGGGGAGCTTTAGCTCCAAAATTGTCAGGCCATAACTTCTCAACCGTTGGGTCTGATTTGGTCCAAACCGGGTGCATCTGATTAGACTCGAGGATATCTATCTTTTAGATTTTGTGATTTGCTCAAAATAGTTCATATTTTAATCAGAAAGGAAAAGCTTTTTAAAAAACACAGATAAAACTTCCCAACCCATTGGTTCTATTTAGTCCGGTTCACAGGAATCCAATCATGGAAATCTGTCCTGTAAATGTTGTATTTTACTGTAGTTATGTTTTACGTAGTTATTATATTTTACTCACTACCCGTAGACGTTTTTATTTATGAACTACAACGTTTTCCGGACATAAGTCAACAAATATTTCACGGATCATTTTCAAATGTCATGCCTGCATAGACCTAAGTGTGAGGAAGAACTGGTTTGATTTTGGGAAGTTGGGTTGTATAGTTCTGACACTGAGGGGAGCTTTATGTCCAGAATTATTCGGGACATAATTTCTCAATTTTTGATCCAATTGAGTCCAAATAGGCCAAATTTGGGAAATAAAAGTCAATTTGAGGAGAACTATCTATTTAACATTGTGTTTTACTCTCTTAGTATATATTATACTCACTAGGCGTAGCTTTTTCACAAAAATACTGTTATGCAGACATACCTTCTGCAACCATTTGCCCGATTCCGTACGACATTCTTGCATATGTTTTGACCGGAGGAAATCTATTTCAGATATATTATGCTTTACTCTAAAAGTTCATATCTTCACAATTTTTCAGACATAACTTTATAACTGTTGGTGCCGTTATGCATATGATTTAAATCAAGGAGTTCCGTCTCGTATTTATATCGTATTTCACTGTAATAGTTCATATTACACCCACTAGGGGGCGCGTTTTACAAGAAAATACTGCGGACATAAAGTATTTTGACATTTAAATTCAATCACTTTGGTAATTCTTGTACAGAGCAGGGAATAAGGGACTTTTCGGGTATGTGCTATTGCTGTTTAACAGTATCCAGTTATTGTTCCAGACAATTATAGTTCTTAAAAAAAATGCCAGATGCTCCTTCAGATGCAAAACCGCTCGTTTATTTGATTTTGGAACCAGATCCCAGAGTACAAGAATTATGAGGTAATAAAATATATGATAACCATTCTTCATATAAATGATAAATAAGGGGGACTTCAAATGTATTGATTTGTTTTTGACATGCGTCACTTTTAATTGTGGGAACTTATGTATCTATTTATTAATTTACAACTTAACACTGTTTTTATTGAGGATGGTTTGTCTGTTTGACTATTGGTTTACACAAAAACTAGTAGACACTTTTTCATGATAGCTATGAAGCAAATCCAGATAAAGGGGCAGAGTCAGGGACTTTTTATTTTTAAATTTTCTCTAACATTGCGAGTGCTTTGAATAAAAATCCAGTCATGGCTCTAGTCTTGATATGTAATGTAATTTCTACTTCCTGTGGCTCCACAGCAAATAAAAAGCTGATGTTGTGTTTATCTCAGTCAGGGTTGATGACAGAATGAAATAGTGGAAAGGATTATTGATTGTTTTGTTCCCGGAGGCGGAGGCCTTCTATTTGTTACGAACGATGTCAGACATGCTGTTGTGACATTCATTAGTGGTGGAGCGGTCTACAAAACGCTCTATATAAGCAGAGTCCATTTATGACTTTGTTAGGATTATATATATATAGGCTTAGTAATGACAAACAGCAAACATTCAGCAGTCAGTCGGAGCAGAGACTGAAACCCAACACAGCTGCGTGTCTCTACATGTGAGTTACCGTGACGGGCTCTCCACCCGTGGGCTCGTAGTAGACCTCTCCCGGGCTGAGTGGCGCCCTCTCTGCCGCCGTGGGAGGCACTGATGGCTTGTTCAGCTACAAGAACATAAACAGAGGGAACGAAAGAGAAAAAATTTCAGCATGAAACCGTAGAAACAGATCTTTCAGCTACCTGAATCAAAGCTGCAGATCCGAGTCAGACAGAAGGAGCTCGAAGTCGACAGACAGATTTCAGAATTGGGAAGAGATTAGGTTTTAAGGTTGGATCCGGACCTAGGTGCCAATTTTTTTTGCACACTTAGCAGAGGTAGGCTTATTATGGATTATGTAAAAACTGGTAGATGGGTTCCCATAAGAATGGGAGCGAACCCATTCAGATAGATGTTGGTAAACCGGCAGATTCATGACTTTATTCATGAATTTCTTTGACATTGTGAAACAGGCCAACATTTATTGATACAAAAACTACTGCACCGATTTCCAAAAAGCAGACATGGGTGGGTTCAGCCTTGCATTGGGTACACTATGCTTCTCTCTCACTGCCATTCCTTTTTAAAAGTTACCGACAGCACCTTCCAGAGTTACAACAGTGAATCCATTAAGAAGTAATTGTGCATATCATAAAAAATTGAAAATATGCCGGATGTTAAGGAACAAAAGTGGACGAATCCTGGATCTACAGGCAGGACTGCCTTCTTAGGGCCGAGGACCAGCCCTCCTCCCTTCTCGTCAAATTAAGAACTTTCTTTCTTAAAGCGACAGAAAAAAAAAACACAAGTGATCAGCTCTGTTGTTGGCAGCACTTCATCATAGTCAAGGACAAATGGAGACAGAGACTGCGGTGATTTATAACACAACATGGTTAAATGTGACCTCAAGCAGGACTTATTGCCCTGAGCTTCTAGGAGGCTTCAATCAGAGTCCAAATGATAGATGAAACCAGTGACGACAAACGATTCTCTGACACAGTGGTCCCCTAGCGGTCCAAACTGGAGCCCTCATCCTCATGATGAAATGAATGTACCCCAAAAGAGTAATGGAAGGAAAGAGCTGATGATTTGCGAGCAGTAGTTTGGTTTGATGCCAGGAAAGAGGGCTGCAGGTGAGATGTTTGCTCTGAGAGTGCCGGTGGAGAAGAACAGAGAAGGTCAGAAGGAGCTGCATTGTTTCTTTGTGGATTAAGAGAAAGCATACGACAGAGTGGCGAGGGAGGAATTTTGGGATGGCAAGAGGAATGCAATCCAACAGTAGTTGTGACGGATGGTTCAAGGTGGAGGTGGGACTGCATCAAGGCTAGGCTCTGAGCCTGACCATCACCATAGCAAACAATATGGTGATTAAAAGGCTGACAGATGAGGTCATGGAGGAGTTTCAATGGACTGTGATGTTCTCTGAACACATTGCGATCCGTAGCGAGAGCAGGTGGAGGAGGACCTGGAGAGGTGGAGTTATGCGCTGGAGAGAAGAGGAATGAAGGTCAGTGGCAGCGAGAAAGAATATATATGTGAATGAAAGGGAGGCAGGAGAAATGCTAAGGATGGAGTAGAGGTGGAGATGGTGCAGGAGATTAAGTACTTGGAGTGGAAAACAGCGGAAGAAGCGAGTACAGGCAGGGTGGAGTGGGTGGAGAAGAGTGTCAGGAGTTATCTGCGACAGAAGAGGAGCAGCAGGATCGAAGGGAACAGTTTCCAAGATGGCGGTGAGAGCAGATCTGTTAGATGGTTTAGAGACGGTGGTTCTGACCAGAAGACAGGAGGCAGAGCTGAAGATATTCAGATGTTCTCTGGGAGTGAGGAGGAAGGACAGGATTAGAAAGGAGACATCAGAGGGACAGCCCGTGTAAGACGCCTTGTTGACAAAGTCAGAGAGGACAGACTGAGATGAAGAGGAGGGATAGTGGATCTGCTGGTAGAAGGATGCTGGAGATGGAGCTGCCAGGCAGGAGAAGAAGGAGGAGGACCAAAGAGGAGGTTTCTGGATGTGGTGAGAGTGGACATACAGTTGGTTGGTGTGACAGAGGAAGATGCAGAAGACAGGGCAAGATGAAGACAGATGATCGTCAGTTGGGACACCTACAGGGAACATCTCAGTCATCCCACCCTAATTTGCTTGTCTGAAATAATACTATAAATATTTGTTTTAATTTAGGGACCCCTTCCGAGAGTAAATCGCTTCTCTGGGCTCTGTGCACTCCTGCTCTAGAGGAAATGTAATACTTATCTCTTCACACTGGAGCACTGTCAACCTCATGTCCGTCTGGTCATTACAGACATTTATACACCTCATTAGCATAAGATTGCAGCATTTTAGTCTCGTTACAGAATGTGGTACAAGGAACGGAATGAGATAGAAAGAGTGGCTAAAATAAGAGGCGGAGGAAAAACAGGTTCTCTTATGGAGCTCTTTACAAACCAAGTTCATCATTTTGACACAAAGGCCAGCTCACCTCTCTAATCAATAGTCATTAGAGCCAAGATGGCTACTCGCCACGGACTGTGCGTGTGTTGGTATGTGTCGGCTGTATAGACAAAGATTGATTTGTAGACCACTCACCATCACTGTGGAGCTGCCTGCCTTCACCGGGGGAGGGGGCTTGTGCTTGGGGGGGCCGCTGATTGGAGGAAAGACAGACATAATGCTGTATTGATTGTTGCTTCATTAAGATATCTACATTCTTTGAAATCAAGATAGAAAATTGTGAAACTGAGTACAGAGACATTGAAAATGCTGAAATATTGAGCACCACAGATATGCCATCGATGGATCAGTAAATCCACAAAGGCCAGACATGGTACTGAGGTTTGCTGCACTGGTCAGATGCAGGTTTGGGCTGTGGTAGGGAGGAATAGGATAGAATGTCTTCTCTCAGACAAGGAGAGGATGACATCAACAATATCTCCACCGAGCCGTGGAGACTGTCTCCAGGAGCCAGATAAAGGACTGACGACAAACGTGGTTGTTCATATCATTCAAACATTTCTGTTCTCCTCCTGGATACAATCTCAGGTCCAACACGCCACGAAGGACTCCAAACAATCTCCTAAACTGAATTTGTTGAAAAGAGAAAAAACTTCAGAGCTTCCGGATCTCAATTAGCAGAACAGAGACGGTTGCGTCCGCTGTTTTAGCCCCGCTAGAGAGTCAGACAGGGCCAAAGGGAAAAGTTTCTCTCATTTCAAGCCTTCAGGAAGTGTTTCTATGAGGGGCAGCAGCCAGGCGAAGGTTCCCACAGCTTGTTCTCCTGTTTGATGTGTCCTCTTAGAAGTTAGTGCAGCCAGAGAGTAGAGTCGCTACACTAACAGAAACGACCTGGCATGACTGAAATAACACAAGGAAAATCCAATTTGGACAGTGATATAGAAAAAAGTATTGGACCCCCACCTGATTTATTCTACGCTGCTGAATCTTCAAACTAAATTTAAGATAAATTACAAGATTAGACACAAAACACAAGTATTCAATGTTTTATTTAGTAAGTCCAAGAACCAACAGCACAACCGGAGAGAAAATGTTTTCACACCCTCAAAAATGAATATCTAAATGTCCCATCTTCATCAGCAACAACAACCAACCCATTCTGGGGGCTGTTTCAAGAAGCGGGCTTGGAGGAAACTCCGACTTGGTTAAGCTTGAGGGAAACTCTGGGTTTTCCGTTTCAGATAGCGGGATAAGATGAGCTCTGACTTAGTTTGTGCCGTAACTCATTCTGTGAACCTAACAACCTAACATGGGGTTGTTCGGATAAACTTGAGTGCTGCCAAGCATTCTCAGATGAAAATTCCTCCATTGATTTATTCGTCCACCTGGGATTAACTCTGGATTTGTCTTTCATTTTCAGCTGCTTTCGGGTGCGCATTCCGCCACCTGGTCACGACTAGTCTCTCTCTTTTTTAATGTATATGGTTTCGTGAACGCATTAAACTTCCTCCTTAATCAGCCTGAAGTAAAGTGACCATAGCGTCTCACAGGTTGCCATGGTGAATCAGCGTATCTGAGCTCCGTTGATGATGGCTTCAGGCGTTCAACTCGCTGTTAACCAACTCTGAGTATAGCATTTCTGAGTGCAAGAGGTGAATAATTGGTAAAAGTTGAATACATAAGGGGAACTACACAGCTGCCTTGAGGAACACCACAGTCCAAAGCTATGCTAACTAAGTAACCGCCATTAAAGAAAACCTTCTGTGATCTATTTACGAGATAGCTTTCTGATCAGCCAACTGCAGACGAGCTATTTTGGAAAATTTCCGTTGTATATTTCCGACACTAGGGCGAGCTTTATCTCCAAAATCGTCAGGCGGAATTTTTTAACCGATTCAGTCCAAATGTTGGGCATACGAATCGACTCTAGGAGATCTATCGTGTACACATATTTATTTCATTCCAACGGTTTACATTTTACTCACAAGGGTGTGACTTTCTTTTAGGAAAAACTGATTTTTTGGACAAAGCTATACATTTAATTTGAGGAGATTAATCAGAGGGATTGCTTGTATAATGCAGGGGATTGGGAACTTTTCGGGGGTATTCTTGTGTTTGGTCAAAGATTGCTTTCTCTAAGATCTTTCCTACAAACTTCTTGCACGACTATTAATGCCTCAGAACGATGTTTTCTTTCTTTTGCTGTTGTTTCCAAGCCTGTGGGAAAATAGATGGTTTCAGGCTGCGCTTTAATAAACGGTAAATTAGGCGTGCAGTATATTAATACACTATTTTAATTACTTTGTCATCCATGTAATCAATTCCTGCTTGCGTTTCATTACGTGTTAACTTCATTTTTATTTCTCCACTGTTTCTACTTTTAATTCACTGAACTCCAAATGGCATGTTTTATGCCTCACGTTTTTATTCCTGCTT
>VRLP01003643.1:0-60873 GCA_009660295.1 Lophius piscatorius | reverse complement strand
AAAACTTTCCTTTTTAGCAGAACCTATAACCTTAATTAACATTGCTGCTTTTTGGTCAGGCTTTTATATAGTTATTTTTTTATTGATGCTTTTATCTGCTTTTGCTTTGTAGCACTTTGAGATTTGATCCAAATGTAAAGTGCATTATAAATTAAATGTATTATTATTATTATTATTATTATTAACGATGAGATAGACAGTCTCTAAGATGTTATCCTTTGCAGAATCCTGGGCTGGTAAATATAGGTCTTTCAGCCACCCCTCTAGCGGGTTGTCTTAATGGAGGCTGTATCCCTGAGGCTATTGATCAGGTTTTTCTCCAGCTTTTCACAGGCTTCTCAGAGAAGGTGGGGATTGTTTTTTACCTGAGATAGAGAAATAGAACTGCTACTCCGCCCTACTTTAAACGAGGATCTTGATTTTGCTGGCTTTAAAGACATCCGTGCCCATCTCAATTGCATCAGGATCCATCTGCCTCCAGGCACCGACTCAGTTCTTACCGAGTTCTACACCTGAACCTCCTCTATCTCAAGATTGATGAAGAAATCGGCCAGCTTCCTAGCTGCATCGTTGAAAAAAATCTTTCCTTCAGAACTTAGCAGCAAAAGGTTTCTAAACTGTGCTTGGCATGCTCCTCTTTAAGAATCCACACTCCCTCTGAAGGGCTGCAACTTCTGTGCTCTTTTTCCTCTTCTCCCAATGACCTTTAAGATCTTCCAAAGCCTGTGCAACCGGTTAGGACAGTGCTTGTTCACCCAGAAGGATGTTTCACTCGATCCGGGTACTGACTGGAACCTTGCTTTCCTCACCTCTCCTGGACTGTGTTCTTAGTCTAATGCACTCCAACACAACGTATGATTTGACTATAGTTAATGATAGCTATTTAGGTTTCTATCAGGACGACAGACTGGTGTAACCCCAAAGACACTCATGACTTTCTTATTGTCACATTTTTTTGTCCAAAATTTCAAGACCATCAATCTTTAAAGAAGGCCCTTCTTTGTAACATCCATAGCAATGGGACAGGAATTGCTCAGTAGATAATAATAAATATTTTAATGAATTCTTCCTGGATAGCAAATGCCCGGTTGAATCCAGTATGTCATGTATAAATGTTATACCATTTTCAAACCATTCAGCTTTAAAAATTGACCTTCTATTAATGGTTTAAACTCTGTTGTTCCACAATACAGAATTGTGAGGAGAGAAATTGTGAGTTAATAGCATTTTAAAGTAGTGCAGCGCTTGTTTGTGAAAATTTCCCAGTTTTAAAGGTATTTTAAATTCAAATTTAAAGGAATTTTAATTCAAAATCACATTTCAGCAGGAAGCCAATTCCTCCAATTTATCAAATACTTTGTTTGGGATATGGTACCATGTAGATTTAGGTTGAGGAAGACATTCTTTTAGCCATTTAAATCTAATAGCAGCTATCACTGATCCGAACTCCAAGGTTTTTAACCCTCAATTAACATAGTCTCAGTGCATTTAAGTGCGATTAACGTATATGATGAGTTTAGTCTTCAAACCCAAGTATTTTACTTCATCTTTAACTGGAATATTAGCTAGACTATCTGTAGCAGCATTATGCACAGCCAAAAGTTCACATTTATGCAAATTTAAAGTGAAACCAGATGCTTTAAAAAAAATGTTAATTATGTTAACTGCTTTGCAGACCATTTTTCTGCTTTGAGAAATAAAGCTGTGTCATCTGCAAATTGGCTGACAAGGAATTTTTGGATGTCTGAAGAGCTAATAAGAAAAATTGCAATCAGTTCAACAGCAATAATAAATAGAAGAGGGCTAATTGGGCATCCTTGTCGAATTCCCCTTTTGATAGGGAATCTTGTTGAGAGGCCATGACCAAGGGATAAACTACTGTTGATATCATTGTAAAGCAAGTTTGAAGATTTTTTTAAACATGACCAAAATTTGTTCCAAATCCAAATAAATCCATCACCTTAAAGAGGAAGCAGTGTTCCAAAATATCAAAGGCTTTAAAGAAATCTAAGAATATAACGAAACTATCGAGTTTCGAGTGGGATTAACGATTTATAATTAAGAATATCTAATACAAAGCGAGAATGGTCGTGGATGTGTCTCCCTTTGATAAAGGCAGACGGTGTTTCGTCAAGTATTGAGCTTAAGCCTTTCCTAAGTCTGTTAGTGTAGACGCGTGCTAAAAGCTTTTAGTCTAAACATAATGGAGTTATAGGTATCCAATAATCAAGGGATAGTTTTTCTTTATTTGGCTTTGGAATTAACGTTATTATACCCCGTTTCCTAGTAGGAGATGGATTAGTTGTCAAGATTTTCTTCAAAAGCATCGTAGATCAACTCTCTAATGTCCGTCAGGAAATGTTTGAAGAATTCTGTCGCGAGACCAACTGGGCCTGGTGATTCATCAGGCATCTGTTAAATAGCTGTATCTAACTCGTCAATAGTCATTTTGACTCCTGTTAGAGTTTTGAAATTCTGAAATTCTCATCTACTTTTGGGACCCAATCTTTTACCAAATTTAGGAATTAGTCAGAATCCTTACTGGAATATTTAGAACAATAAAATGTCTCGTAAAATGAAAATATATGGTTATGAATAATATCCTGATCTTCGGTCAAATAGTTGTCAACATAGAATTAATAAATTTTCTTTTTGGCTTGTCTGTTTTCTTTCCAAGTTAAAAAAAATAGGATGAGTTTTTTCGCACTCCTCAATCCATCGTGCCCTTGTACGAAGGAATTCTCCCTTTGCCTTTTCTGTGTATAATTCATACAATTGTGATTGGAGTTCATTGGAGTTCTAGATTATTTTCTTCATTCATTTTTGCTTTGCTAAAGAACTGTATAATTTCAAACATGATTTTATATTGTTTCTGCCTTCTTAGAATAGTCATTTTTTGCCTTGTTGAATAACGATTTCACTTATATTAAATTTAAGCCATTCACATTTATTCAAGGGGGACATTTGGTATTGTGAACAGATGTCTCTGATCAAATTTGAATTCTGTCATAGATAGAAGGGTTTTTCCTGAAGTTAATAAAGAGATTACACGATGATCCGTGAGGGGGGAAGAGCAGATATCGCAGGATATTCAAACTAGATCATTAGTTTTTAACCAAAAGTTAAACCTAGAACATTGTGTTTGTCTCGAGTTATTGCTCCATGTTTATTGTATTTTGTTAAGGTTTATTTTGCACCATACATCTACAAGATCTAGAAGTTTAGAAAATTGGAGATTTACGGGTTGAACAGTGTTGAATTGGGTAGGAGTTCCATCTTGCCATTCATAAGGGACTAGTTGAAATCCTTTTCTATTAAAGCTTTGTCAGTGGAATATACATTTTTTCAACCATAAATCAAGTTACCCAAATTCGATAGCAATGTCTTGTTTTTAGGCCGATTGTTAAATCAATACAGGTTCATTAAGATGTAGTTACAATCATTAAACTCAACAATTACCATAATCCAACAGCCCTCAATGTTTACAATAAATAACCTTGCCATTGAAATGATTAAATAAAATTGCCACGCCTGCTGATTTGAAGTACCATAGGATAAGAATATTACATCATTACCCCATTGAGATTTCCAGAATTTAATATCATAATCTGTGGGGTGGGTTTCCTGTTAAAGAATACAGTTAACTCGTGGTTGTTTCTTGCAAAAAAGGAAAAGTGCTTTGCGCTTTGAGCTATTCCCTAAACCTCTACACATTGGCCTTGGCGCTACTTGGGCTAAATGTACTGTATCCAAATGGTCTGACTTTTTTTTTTAGAGTAAAGGGAGTCGTCCACGCGATTGGCTACCAAAATAAATTACGTCAGATCCTCAATGGCAGAGCATGAGGCTGCCTCAAGATCTGCCTGACATAATGTATACATTTCAACTCAATCATTTGACCATTTAAGTCACATCTATCCACAATAGGCAATTTTCTAAGTTTTTCACAAGTTGGCGTACACAGCACATCACTTTTAGCAATCATAACACCGATATATGTTATTTTCTTTTCACTGGCGTTGACCGGTGGCTCATTGGGTCCTTCACACTGCGCGTGGTAACTCGCATGCCTCTCTGGTCGTCGTCCTCCCCAGTTTTTACTGTGTAAAAGTAGTTTAAGGATGGCTAGTCAAGAAAATACAACCCCATCCATTGACAATGCGACGGAGAGAACCGATGACACAGATTCTTTCATAAAGGTAAAGTCTAAAAAGACTCAGAAACGGAAACGTGAAGATGGAGCGGATATGGACACTGGGGAGCCGACAGCAAGCAAACGACCGCAATTCCCACCGTTATCAGGCGAGAAATTAAGGGTAAGTACACAGAGTGACTTCATGTTCTGAATGTCAAAAATAATCAAAATCAGTATTTGTTGTTTGTATACCTTTAACTTTTTTGCGCATGCGTGGTAAAGAGTACGTCGACATCTAGATAATCTACTGTGTTGCTACCAAAGTTGGGAGACAGAACCTTACCTGTACAAATCTGTCTGAACTGGTGCTGTTTGTACATTTCTAACCCTGATTCACATCATAATACCCATTATGTCAATAGCTAGCACCACTTACTAGATAGTATCTACTCTGAGGAATTACTAAACGTTACACTTTGGGTTAGATTTTAAGTTATTCTTGGCTAGTGTGAACCCAGTAGTAGCCTACCTCAAGCACATTTCTGGAATCAACAATGCGCATACAGGGCTGTCTTTGCTAATCAACATTTAGCTGAAAATTGTCATACAAGTAATCGGGATTTTTATCGTTTTATCTAACCATTATAGTTTGTGTCTAAATGAAGCCCCTAAGCTGTGTCTGTTGTTTCATGCTTTTGTGCAAGTGCTGTCCAAGGCACCACGTGATCTTTAACATCCAGAGGTTTTTTATGTATGCAGGCTTTTGTAGTTACTTTGTGATGTCACTGTGTGTTCTAACACATTAATTTTTTTTATCAGAACCTACATTAACTTTTTCAGCAGTTGATTCCACAGAATGTTTTTTGTGGAATCAGACAACACTGGTTAGCATCGTTTCCCAAACACAACCTTTGCGCCGGCTCAAGATTTCCACTTTAACCTCAACTGTTTTACTACAATTTTCCCAAATTGCTCTACACAGATGCTTTGGTAGTAGAGAATGAGGCTTGACTGCTATGAACAACTCTTTCTTAGTTAAATTCCATTCACACTGCAACAAAGTTGTGCGTCAAGATCAGATCAAGGTCATCTACATACACTCAACATCAAGTGATATATGAGGTCATAGTTATCCTTGTCTTTGAGGGCCGATCATCATTTAGGTTTTGACCTAAATGTGTCCACAGCCGAATTGTTTTTGGCTATGTGACTTAATAATACATGCTGTCCATGTCAATAGATGCTCATTGAAAAGTTAAGCTTCCTGAGACAATTGCCAGCAAGAGGAGCTAAAGTCTCACATCATAGCATAGTGAAAGCAATCAGAATTAGTTATTGTATTTCATGATTGTTTTTCTGTACCTTTTTAAGGGACCAGATGAAATGCGCAAAATCGCCGTCCCAGCTCACAGATACACACCACTGAAGGAAAACTGGATGAAGATTTTCACCCCAATTGTTGAAAACCTACAGCTTCAAGTTAGATTCAATCTAAAAACAAGGAATGTTGAAGTCAAAGTAAGTGAACCATCAAATTTAAGCAGCGCTGACGCCTCTTCTGTTTTTGTCTGGTACCACTGATAGTGTTGATATTAAATTAATTGTGACACTTCTTGCAGACATGTAAAGACACTCAAGACATTGGCTCGCTCACAAAAGCAGCAGATTTTGTGAGAGCTTTTATCCTCGGATTCCAGGTTGAAGTAAGTACATTATTGGAAGGTTTTGGTCAAAAGTGCAAATGTGACTTTAGATTATGCAGGTCTATTTTCATCAACCAACATTCTGTTCTTCTTGCATATGTGTTTTAATCAAGTCAGCATGAGTCTTAGGACCAGTGATGGATGTTTATGATTAGGACTAGATCTTCTTGACTGCGGCTGCAATGGTATTGAATTTAGTCAAATCACCGATCATTGTTGTCTCCTGCCACACTGATGAAGCCATAAATAATGTGTACAAAACCTCCAGTTAATTTTGTAAATACATTTATATAAATTTTACAAGTGTTGAGAGTATTTCTGTTGAATGGTTTTCAATGTAAAGCTCTGTCTTTCAAATATTTAAAATAGGAATGGCAAGTTTGTTTTTGAAGCAATACATTTTCAGCTTTCATAGAATGTTGTGGTAATATTTACTTTGGAGAGACAGAAACTGAAATCCAAGCTTTTTTATAATGGCTGTGATAATATTTGATTATTGGTGTTGTATGAATATCCCTTTAACTTTGTTTCCGGTTTGTGGCCTAACTCTCTTCCCAGGATGCCCTAGCTCTAATGAGATTAGACGAGCTTTTCCTTGAAAGTTTTGATGTCACTGATGGTAAGATGATATTTACAAGGTGCTTCTGTTTGCTCTCAAATTCTGTATTTAATTACTAGTTTTTATTTAAGCCCTATAAGCTCAATGTCCAAACTCTAGTTGAGTATTTAATTGTAAAATTGTGTTTTTCTCTCTTTGTAGTGAAACCTCTGAAAGGAGACCACTTGTCCAGAGCCATTGGAAGAATAGCGGGGAAGGGAGGAAAAACCAAATTCACCATTGAAAATGTCACCAAGACTCGTATAGTTCTTGCAGACACGTGAGTTGTGTTTACTATTCCTAACCCTCGCTGTAAAAACTTGCATGAAACTCAGTGTAGAGCATAACTCCGCCAATGCTGTATGTTCGTTCGTTATCATCCGCTTATCCGGGTCCGGGTCGCGGGGGCAGCAGTTTCAGCAGGGAAGCCCAGACTTTCCTCTCGCCGGCCACATCCACCAACTCCTCTAGGAGGATTCCGAGGTGTTCCCACGCCAGCTGAGAGATGTTGTCTCTCCAGCGTGTCCTGGGTCTGCCCCGGGGTCTCCTCCCAGATAGAGATGCCCGAAACACTTCCCCAGGGAGGCGTCCGGGGGGCATCCTGACTAGATGCCCGAACCACCTCAACTGACTCCTCTCGATGCGGAGGAGCAGCTGCTCTACTTTGAGCCTCTCCCGAATGTCCGAGCTCCTCCCCCTATCTCTAAGGCTGAGCCCAGCCACCCTGTGGAGAAAACTCATTTCAGCCGCTTGTATCCGCGATCTCATTCTTTCGGTCATGACCCACAGTTCATGACCATATGTGAGGGTCGGAACGTAAATAGACCGGTAAGTCGAGAGCTTTGACTTTCGGCTCAGCTCTCTCTTCACCACAACGGATCGCTATAGCGTCCGCATGACTGCAGACGCCGCCCCGATCCGTCTGTCCATCTCCCGCTCCCTTTTCCCTTACTAGTGAACAAGACCCCGAGATACTTGAACTCCTCCTTTTGGGGCAAAAACTCCTCCCCGACCCGGAGTAAGCAATCTACCTTTTTCCGGCTGAGAACCATGGCCTCAGACTTAGAGGTGCTGATTCTCATCCCGGCCACTTCACACTCGGCTGCAAATCGTCCCAGTGCGAGCTGGAGGTCAGTTTTTGAATGTGTCAATAGGACCACATCATCAGCAAAAAGCAGAGACAGGATCTTAAGGCCACTTCTGAGATCCTCAGCCAAGTGGCGGTGAATTTGTCACCGATTCGGTGAATTTGTCACCGATTCTGTTCTTAATCGAAAAATTAAGAACAGAATCGGTGACAAAAAGCAGCCTTGGCGGAGTCCAACCGCAACTGGAAACGAATCTGACTTACTGCCGGAAATAAGTACCAGACTGAATCCAACAGTCCAGAGATTGGGCGGCCCGTAGCAGTGGGCCATCCACTCCATACTCTCGGGGCACCCCCCAAAGGATGCCCCGAGGGACACGGTCGTAAGCCTTCTCCAGATCCGCAAAGCACATGTGGACCGTTTGGGCGAACTCCCATGTCCCCTAGAGCACCCTCGAGAGGGTATAGAGCTGGTCCAGTGTTCCACAACCAGGACGAAAACCGCATTGTTCCTCCTGAATCCGAGGTTCGACTATCGACCGCACTCTCCTCTCCAGTACCCTGGCGTAGACCTTCCTAGGGAGGCTGAGGAGTGTGATCCCCCTCTGGTCCCCCTTCTTGAAAAGGGGAACCACCACCCCAGTCTGCCACTCCAGAGGTACTGCCCTCGATGTCCACGCAATGTTGCAGAGGCTTATCAGCCATGACAGCCCTACAACATCCAGAGCTTTCAGATACTCAGGGCGGATCTCATCCACCACCGGGGCGCTGCCACCGCAGAGTTGTTTAACAGCCGCAGCGACCTCAGCCCCAGTGATAGCGGACCCACCTCCAAGTCATCCAGCTCTGGTTCCTCCAGGGAATACGTGTTGGTGGGATTGAGGAGATCCCCAAAGTATTCCTAGTTCAGTGAGACCATGTAAGAAGACTTTCGGTCGGCCCCGAAGAAATTCTGGCAAACCGTCCGGCGTCTCAGGGGGAAAGCGGTCATTCGTCCACTCTGTCTACGGGCTGGATGGGGACTTGCTGACCTCAACTGAGAAAGTTATCGGGCGGTGGTAATGCTGCAAGTAAAAGTACAAAGTCATTCATAATAGACACGAAAGGCACAGCTGTCAGAAGGTTGAGTGGTCACCCACTCATAACATCATTGGTTTGATTTCTGGACACAGCCGTCTGCCATTCAAAGTGTCTTTGGCAAAGATTATGAACCTCAAATTATTCCTGATGGTTTTTTCTGTCAGAACCTGACTTATTGCATGAATGGTTACTGCTCCTGATGAGCAGCTGCCGCCTTGAACGGCTCAAATATTTTCCACCAGATCATATTTATTTTAATGACAAATGTGAATTTTTACCTCAGAAGATATTGAACCTGAGGGTGGGTGTATAAGTTATTGAACTACAGAAGAGTGTGTCATTTCTTCAACATTTAACTTATTTCTGGCTCCCAACAGAAAAGTTCACATATTGGGGTCCTTCCAGAATATAAAGATGGCCCGGACGGCAATTTGCAACTTAATCTTGGGTAAGAAAGATATTATGATTTTTACATTTGCTCAGATGCTTGATATCATATTTGTAATGCAGCTCTCTGAATATCCTCTGAATATCACCTTTAATCCCCTTTTGCTCCTACAGGAAGTCCACCTTCAAAGGTATACGGTAACATCAGAGTGGTGGCGAGCCGGACTGCAGAGAGGTTCTGAAGTCTGATTGGCTGGTGGAATTCCCATTGTGATTTGTGTTAAAACTCTTGGACTGAAACCTGATTGGATCAGGTGATCATGATCAATGCATAGGCAGTGTGTAAATAAATCGTTTGAGTTCAATGCCTATGAAGTCTATAAGATGCCATATTCTTGACCAGGACCCGATCTATTATCATTAATGAAAACTAAAACTAAAAAAGTACAGTTCTAGTCAATAAGGGAAATCAGGGAAGGCAGAAAATCCATTACTTCCAACATTTCAAAGTTTATTTAAATTGTATTTATTTTTCATACAGTATCAAGTTTCCAACAGTCCCACAGCATAAGTTGCATCATGCAAAAAAAAAAAAAACTTAAAACTTCTCAGATATCCCCACACACACAGAAAAAACAGTCCCTCTAAGAAAAAATAGCACTTACAAACTAAAGCGCGGTCTGAACTATACAAAGAACAGAAAGCCAGAACTGCATTAAACAAATACCTCTATATGAAAGAAAAGAAACATAGAAAAACAATAAAAAATTTCCCCTAAGCTGACTTAAGTGTGTGGCAGTTTGAGACAGGATCAGATATGCAATTTTTTTTGGAAAAGAAGCATCTGGCGACCCTGGTAATATACAAAAAACTTACATGTAGCTCAGTTCATTTGGATTACCTCTCATAATATGTGTACATGTACCAAAATGTGGCAACATCCATATTGTATACCATTAAATTCTTAAATATATTAATATCACCACCCATGTGTAAACGAGGATTATTTCAAAAACTGATCTACATGCACAACAAAAAATATATTTCCATGTTATGCAAGCACAGGGAGGCCCAAGCCGTGCAGAGCTTTGGGTTAAGGGACAAGGGAGCGCTCCAGATTCACATCTCTGATTGAAAACTCATCAAACCAGCAGCCAAAAACTAAAAAGCTATCCTTGTGCTGCTCAGAGGACTTTTCCCTTTCAAATTCAACTTTTGATTAAACGTAATGTTTTTCTCCCTGTTTGTATTTGTGGGTAAGAGGGGAGAGAATGAGGTGATTGTCGCTGGGGAAAAAAAGTTGTAGAAGAAACAGACTTCTGAATTGTACACTTTGAAAGAGACCCAAAAATTATAGTCTGTTATTCCATTGCACACTGACTGCGCCAGCGATTAGAGATTTAAAGTGGTTGTATTGTGGTTAGGAAAACCTACTTGTGTTTGACACATGAAGCTGTCCTGTCCTGTCTAACATATCCATGATTACCTAAAGGCTTGTGCAGGTTAACCCGCTGCCTGCAGATAAGTCTCTGAAATTGCAATATACTCACACACTTATCTCCCAGTTTTACCCTCTCAAACTGTTTTCATTTTAAAAGGCTACAGTCTTCAAATTTCAGTAAATTCAGTCCATTTGACAGTGAATGTAGAGCCATTCTTTGTTCTAAAGATGCACACAAATGCTTAATCAAGAGCAAACTATTGGATCAGTTTGCGGCCACTAATTACTGTGGAAAGAATATTCTTTACATATATCCAGCTATAATTTCATGAGTAAAACTAGTAGTAATATCACAAAAAACATACACACAATAGCCTTGGTAAGAGTAGAAGCCCTACTGGTCCAATCCCATCAGCTCGTATGGCTAAATTGGAGGACACAGTCAGGAAATATGAAATTTAGGAATTTTGCACCCACTATTACTGGCAGTTGGAAGTGTCACACGCCAGTTAGTCTAGCATGAATGAGAATGGTGCTGCTTGGTAATAACTTAGACTGGTATCTGGATATGTTCTGATTGGCACTTCATACCCTACTCTAGTTGTAATGTAAAAGTGTTGAAATACTATACTAAATATACTAATTTTTTATATATAAAAAAACAAGAACAAAATAAATATCAAAAATAACAATCACAAAGACAGGATGAAATATGAGAAAGCCAACCATCCTCTCCCCCGCATCGCTGTTCCTCTCTTTTCTCCCCCCTCTTCCAGACTCGGAGACACTCGAAAGGATGTCTTTAAGTCTCTCAAAGTGCTACGACCGGTCTATTGAGAGGATTTGTAGTTCAATCACACTTCAAAGGTGGCTTCAGGTGGCCGGTGGTTTTTTGAAAAAAACATTGGCTTAAAAGAGAGAAAAAATACTTCCATTGAGTTACACAGAGAGCGGTTTGCCTGACGTCGAGCAGATCTTCAGAGATGGTGGAGAAAGCTGCTGTCATGGAGGAAGGAGAGGGGAAGCGAGTGGAGAAAGTGCTCACACATCCACTACCATCTTTTTGTGTATATCGAGACCACCAACCACCTGGAAACAAACAAAAAAATAATTAGAAGCACAACAACACACACCAGAATAGACCTGTGCTTATACTATGTCATTAAAAATGTCTAGGTCACACCTCTGACGTCTTTATGTCTCAAGATCGAGTCAGCATCCTACTAGAATGTCCTACTTGAATTAATTCTATGCATATATGCAAATTTACTTTAAAATGTGAATGTTGGATTAACATTACTAAGCTATCCGCTTTAATAACAATTAGCAAAGATGGTTTTGGCTAAAAACTGCAGAATCTGTTACCATGGCAGCTCACAAGGCAAAAACTCAAGGGTTGCATATCAATGACATCTAAACTATCACGTCACCTGTCACGACATAAGATCTGCTTCTAGAAGACAGGAAGACGTAAGAGACACTATAGTTTGTAATTTTAGTCACTGCAATGGAAATGAGTTTGGTCATTCTCCAACGGCAAAGGAGCACAAAGAACTTACTATTACATACAACAGTAATGAAAAAAAAGAGGTAGTTAATAAACAATAAACATTGAAAAGAGGCAGTAATTCAAGTACAGTGTAAACAGAGACAAGATGTCTTGTCTCTGTATCACTCCACTCCTTTTATCCTCCAACTATCTTGCATCAGCCGTTACATTGCACAATGCTTGAAATAGTCTTTGACCCAGGTCTGATGGTTCTGGTTCAGTAGTCGAGCATTTGCTTCTGAAAGAAACCAGAGATAATGTGGAATCATGAGGCTGTAATTCCTCTCAAATGGGAGTTTGCTCGGCATTTTCCATTTCTTGCAGACCAGGTAAAAATTTGAAAGTGGGTTTGTATGAGAGTTTTGCGGGTGTTGCCTCATAGGTGATAATATTGAATTCAACAACAGAAGACTTGACAGTAGAAACACCTGATTATATCCCTGAAAAGTTGGGATTACTATGGAATCTTCGCCGTGTCTGCATCCACATCCACCGCTGGATCCTCCCTGTCCGCAGAACCTTTGTGTTAACGTGAAAGCTCAAAAACTATTTCATGGGTAATTTTCAGGTTTTATCCATGCATAGAATTTCCGCCACTAGGAGGAGCTTGATCTCAAAAATCACAAACCGTAGGTCTAATTTAGACCAAATGTGGTGCATAAGAATTGACTCATGGAAATCTACCTTGTTTGTATTATATTCTACTAGATCATATATAACTCTCGAGGGGAGCTGTATTTTATGAAAAACACTGTTTTTTTGACACAACTTCCTAACCGTTCTCAGTTAGTCCAAAATGACCTCATATGAACTGGCTGAAGGAGCTCTAACGTGTATTTTACACATTTTTCTAAAATTCTTGATACACTACTCAAAAAAATAAAGGGAACAAATAATCATCACAGTGCAACTCCAAGTCAATCATAACTCCGTGATATCAACCTGTTCAGTCAGGATGCAATAATGATTGTGAATCAATTTCACCTGCAGTTGTGCATATGGGACAGACAACAGGTGGAAAGGAAAGGCAATTAGCGAAACAACCCTTATTAAGGAATGGTTTTGCAGGTAGTGGCTACAGATCATTTCCCTCTCCTCATCCTTTCTAGCTGATTCTTGGCTAGTTTTGCATTTTTACAGTGCCCTCGCCACTAGTGGTAGCATCAGGTGGTATCTCAGCTAGTGCAGCTCCTCCAGGATGGTACATCCAAACGCACCATGGCAAGAAGTTTTGCTGTGACTCCCATCACACTGTCAAAAGCGTGGAGGAGATACCAGGAGACAGGCCAGTGCACCAGGAGATTTGGAGGGGGCCGTAAGAAGGCAACAACCCAGCAGCAGGAGCGCTATCTGCTCCTTTGTGCAAAGAGAGGGTAGAACTAACAGAACAGTAAAAAATGACCTCGAGCAGGCTACCCGTGTGCATGTTTCTACCCAAACTGTCAGAAACAGACTCCATGAGGGTGGCATGAGGACACGACGTCAACAAGTGGGTCCTGTGTTCACAGTCCGGCATCGTGCAGCCCTGCTGACATTTGCCAGAGAACACCAGAATTGGCAGATTCGCCTTTGGCACCCTGTGCACATGTGACAGACGTGAGAGACTCTACAGACGCTGTGGGGAACGTTCTGCTGCCTGCAACATCCTCCAGCATGACTGGTTTGGCGGTGGATCAGTGATGATCTTTGGATTGATTCTTGGAGGGCCGCACAGACCTCCATGTTCTAGCCGGGGGTACCCTGACTGCTGTTAGATACTGGGATGAGATCCTCAGACCCATTGTCTGACAATATGCTGGTGCAGTGGGCCCTGGGTTCATACTGGTGCATGACAATGCCCGGCCTCATGTTGTCGGAGATTGTCAGCAGTTCCTGGATGATGAAGGCATTGATGCTATTGACTGGGCTGCCTGTTCCCAGAGCTGAGTTCAATCTAGCACCTTTGGGACATCAAATATCGTTGCATCCATCGCCGCCACGTCGCACCACAGACCTTCCAGGAGCTGACTAATGCCCTGATCCAGGTGAGGGGGTAGATCCCCCAGGAGACCATCCGTGGTGTCATCAGGATCTTGCCCGGACGTTGTAGGGAGTGCATACAGGCATTTGAGGCCATACACACTACTGAGACACATTATGAGTAGTCTTGAGGAAATCCACAAAAGTTGGATCAGCCTGGGATCTAATTATTCTAAATCCTGTCCTCAATGGGTTCATGATTTTGGTTTCCATCGATCGTTCTTACTTTATTTTGTTCTCAACAAATTACATTATATAATCAATAAACATTTTGAATTGATTTCATTCATCTAGATCTGGGATGTGTGATTTAAGTATTTTTTTAAGTAGTGTATTTCACTCACTGGGGGAGGGTGTGAAATACCAAAGGTCTTTTCTGTCCAAATAGGCTCTTAAGAATTTACAGAAGGAGGTCTATCTTCTATGTATTATTTCACTACATCAGTTCATATTTGACTCATTAGGCGTTTTGTGTGAAAAACAGTTTCTCGTCTGTCCGCTCATATGGTAGTCTCTCATTTTATGACTGAGCTCAGAAAAATAGTTAACTGTATTTATCTCCATTATCCAGTCACTATCAGATCTTATCTTAGAAGCTACTGCATACTTCAAAAAAGTAGTTAGGTTGAGTCAATATGGACTGTGAGATTATCAATGAGTCACATATAATTTGGGCAATTCAGTCGGGGGTATTGCTTGTACAACGCAGGGGATTAGGGTCTTTTAAGGGAATATAGCCTTGCTGTCTGGGACGACGGCGTAGTTCTATTTTGTTTTAGGTCTTTGCTCTCATATATTGATATGATTCTCGAACGACAGAAATACAGCCGAGTCATTTCTTGTTTGGGACTACTGGCAGGAAACTCACTTGTTATGACATGATAGATGCAAAAATAATTTCAAGGCCCTATGCATTCCTAACCTTTGTTCTCTCACTTTAAAAATAAGCTCATCTCCGTCGGCTTTTTAGTTAAAATATTTGGAGATAAGCTCCTGCTGAATGGACCGTGAAATTTTGTTTCAATATTCCTGTTAATAGTTAGTTAGTATTTCTAATGCAACAAGAATCCAGCAGCTGAGCTTTACAGCTGTTGACACAGTGTTTCAAGAGGAAATGTGAAAGACCCAGTGTTTTGGAGAATTTGTGCCTCTTTGACACTTGGCTTCACCACAACATGTTGTATCGACAGAAATGTCAGTGCCTCGAAAACAGCCCTGGAAAACTTAGACTTACTGCACAGAATTCTTCAAAGGATATCCTGCCGTCTCCATCCCTGTCTGCGTTAATAATGGTTTTGTCCACGATTTGCTGGAGCTGCGTGTCCTTCAGGTTGTTGCCTACCATCATCTTCAGCACCTGGAAGAGCTCCCCATTGGAGATGTAGCCATCCTTGTCCATGTCATAGATCCGGAAAGCGACTGAAGTGATAGATATGGCATAAGGGGGGAAACAGTGGCAGAATTAGAAAACCCCTAATATTAGCCAACCATTAGAGTGTATCCAAACAGACTGACAATCATGTTTACATAAAGCCTTTCAAGATTACATTCACTCACTCATTGCCACTGTTGACCATGGTTATCTTTCCAGCATAACAAAACAGTAAGGCCTGATCAAACAAGATTCTGTTGAGCCGCTACAAGCTCAACTTTCTTACAGTCTATTTTTTTCAGAGTAACAAACTTGTAGGTAGATTATAGAAACAGAACAGAACCTAATAATGTCTGGAATAATTGCTTTTCTTTGGTAGATGTTTATGCTTTACTAGCCCTAGTAGTAAAGGGGGGGGCCTATGAACCAGAGGTGTTTACTTTGGTCACTTGGTTTTAATTAAGAGGAGCCTTTACTTACATCGAAGCTTTTGTTCTTTGTCCCCCTTGACGCTGAACTGTGAAACTCCCTCGATGAATTCTAGAAGATGGGAGAACACCAATCAGTGAAAAGCATTGTTACAAACTGTGAATATTTTCTTTACAAATCCAAATCCACAAACCCAAAACTTAAACCCATAGACTGAAAGTCCGTCCATTATGATGTAAAAATAACTTTTTGTTCAGTGCTTTGTCTAATTGTTATTTCACCAAAGAGCAAGACATATCTCATATGATACATGTTAGAAAGCAGCCCTATTTTAATGAAGAGTTGAGAGAATGATTCAGTTTTTTTTATCTGGCAATGTAGTTGAACACTCAAGATGACCTTTTTAAAACACTGACAACAACCATGTCAATTTCAGTTTTGTTACCACTTGGACACAAATGTATCTGTAAAAAACAATTGAATTGGTCACTGATTATTGTATCACAGTATTTGATTTAGAACTTATACCTGTGCTGTGCATTTTCTCTGGGTGTTTGTGTGTGTGCATCATATACGGCTTCCTTACTTAGAAGTGAGAGAAAATGTGAGACGTCAAAAACCTGAAGCATAGTTAACCTCGTTCTGAATTACTGATCATTTTATTTACTGACCAGAAATGTGTCCAGACCCCACATCAACAGTGGAGGTAACCACTTTCCTGTCTCCCCCATGTTTTTGTTCAGATGGATAGGATCAGCCTCACAAATAATCTAATAATGGACTGATACATGTGATAATGATAAAAACAAAGTAAATCCACAAGCATTTATGTAGCATTTATGTATAAAGAAGGAGAAACAAAACAATTTTAACTTTAAATTCATTATTTTTTATTTAAATCTCCATCAATTCAGGTTATCAAGTTTGTGTACCATGTACCGTGATTTAAATGAAAGAAAAATAAATGACATTAAGATATTACCAATGTCTGTGGGAAATAAAAAAAGGGTGAAGTTACAAGATTGTCGGGTACACCTAAATTACTTTCAGGTGAACATGAATCAAAATGTTAGGAGCAACATTGCCATAGCAGATATAAACTTTTGGAAACCTGGATAGAAGTGTTGTGTTTTTCAGGGACAGGTGCGTGTATGCTGGGAGCAAAAAATCTGGAGGCTAAATCCCACATATTAACTCAATACACTTTATATTCATACAGTTAATCCACACCACATTCCAAATCATGTGTGCATGTAGGCATAAAAAGTTTATCAAAGTGAAAATATTACCAAAGATCTTATTTTAGTTTTTTTCTCCGAGTTGACTGAGTTCTCTGCATTGAAATATGATGAAGCTGTGATCGAGTTTGAGAAACCAGTCAAAGCACCAACACCATGTCAGCATTAGTAATTAGTTACAGAATGTTTACGTAATGCTGTAAAAGGAATCATAGATAGTTTTCTACACCAGCACAGTTTATTGCATACCTTTAAAGTCAACCTCTCCGTTCCCATCTGTGTCGAATATGTCGATGACCCTTTGCACCAAGGGGTTCTGCTGGAGCTCCGGTAACGACATGAACTCCTCCACGCTGAGTGAACCGGAGTTATCTAGGTCGAGTTTCTTAAACCTCTTCCCTAGCCTCTTAATCTCATCCGCATCGACTGGACAAAGAAAAAGAAAAAACAGAGAGGGGGAGAGAGAGAATATAAAAATTAAATCTGTTAAAGATGTTCAGCCATTGTGTGAGCATCACCTAAATCCTAAACAAAAAACAAAGTGTGTAGAGCCCAAATGCAGCAGGCATTGATAGTGTCCGAAACACGCTGCAGACATGTAGGCACATGTAGACAGATGAAATGAGTAAATTAATCACATACATTGAGATGATGGATATTAACGCAAAATATAAATAAACTTTCTTAGCACCTGCACAGACAGTAGTCATAAATATTAGTAGCCATGACTTGCTACTAGGTCAAGGACACCACCTGCTCACACAGAACTGAGATTACTGAGTTCATAGCTGCAGACCCACAGTACATTTTGTCATGTTATTCTCCAGTGCGAAACTGGTCCAAATACTAAAAAACAAAAAAAAGATTCTCCAATATTAGATGAAGTCAACTCTGGTAATGCTCTGACAATGCTGCTGCCAACCTAAACTAGAAAAAATCAGAACTGAGGCAAACTGGTGAAGCAGAA
Source organism: Lophius piscatorius (assembly GCA_009660295.1). Classification (NCBI taxonomy): domain Eukaryota; kingdom Metazoa; phylum Chordata; class Actinopteri; order Lophiiformes; family Lophiidae; genus Lophius; species Lophius piscatorius. Next base: position 42,868 of record VRLP01003643.1, on the reverse strand, counting down.
AAAATTAATACGGAAATTAATGACAAAAACATAGATTATATAGTTTTACAAACTTACAGCAAAGGTTGCATGCAGATGTTGTTTTAAAAGGAGGCATGTTGATCATTACTTCTTCTGCCATCAGACACTGTCCTATCTCCCTGACCAGTGTACTGAACAATAGCGTGGAATAATCCAGAAGCGATAACAAAGCCAGTTAATAATTACTATATAAGCTCATTCACATATTGTCACCTGATCCCACGGACCAACCACAAACTTCACCTTATTTAATCTGGGGTCCTTAGTGACATGGGCTTTCTATTAATCTTAATACATATCTAACAGGGAGAGATAAGTGTGACAGATTATTAAACTGGGATTCAGTTCATACCAGTTATGATCAGGTTTAATGACCTCCATGAGGACAGCAGTTCCCGGTTATGATGGGGAAAGTTTACTTATGATGTAAACTATAATGACACAGAGGTACAGAGTGGAATGAGAAGTGTAAAATCAGATTAAAATAGAAATGTACACTTCAGCCTCTTGGTCTCAATTAAAAGGAGCACCTAATGGATTTTATCATAGGAAACTTTCAGAATGCATACATATGTGTGTATTTTAACAAGAAACAACCGACTTTCTGTTTCATATTTTATGATACATGAGAGAGTGCCTGAAAGCCAAATTAATCGAACTTGGTTTAACATCAAAATAATAAAATAAAATAAGACATGGGGATAGTGCAACTTGAAAAATTATTGTAGAAGTGGAATTTCAAGTGCGTATGGGAATCTTGCAAGCCAACTTGTGCTAACTGTCCTCCCCAAAAGCAAGTGTATATCCCCGGAGAGTCCCAAATCTCCTGCATTGTACAAGGAAGCCCCCTGATTGAACTCCTCAAATTAAATGTGAAGTAATGTCTGAAAAATAGTGTTTTTTCAGAGAGAAAGCCCTCCCTTTTGAGTTAAACATCTCCTTTAGTCGATTATATGCACCAAATATGGACTAAATTGGACAAACGATTAAGAAGCTATATCCAAAAAGCAGTGTTTTCCATACAAAAGCTCCCCCTAGTAAGTGAAACATGAATACTTACAGTAAAATATAATGTATGTACAAGATAGATATCCGCAAGTTCATTCATAAGCACCAAATTTGGACTTTATTGGACAAACGATTAAGAAGTTATATCCAAAAAACAGTGTTTTCCAATCCATGTAAAAAATTCTCTTGGACTGAAACTTTTAACAGACAAAACACATGTATTTAAATCAAAATAGAAAATTTGTATCCAAGGAGATATAAGCCCCTGCTGACACAAAAATCACCTGTTTAATATGGTGAAAATGTTAAAATAAGCAGATTAAAAACATAATTATGAGCTGCACGTCTCGAAAGCATGTGTGAAATTTCATCAAAATTCTGTCCAGTTGTTTTATGGGTAGTTTTTAAGGAGACAGTGCCCTGTTTTGTATGAGTCAGACAGACATGGGTAAAACTATACATATCAGCAACGTCAGTAAAAATTATCGCAACATCATCAACATCAGTAAAATTATAAAAACATTAAAATTATTGCTAAGGCATTTGCATCCAGACTGGGAACAATAATCCCCTCAATAATTCTCTATGACCAAACAGGATTAATCCATGGTTGACATTCCACCTAGAACGTTAAAAGACTGTTAAACCTCATTAATATGTCACAGCATAACAACAAAAGGGCAATAGTAATATCACTCGATTCAGAAAAGGCATTCCACTAAGTTCACCGGTACTATCTTTCTCCTTACTGTTCGACACAAATTTGGATTTGGAGAGTCATTCATTCAATTTATAACAGTTCTATACAACTCACCAGAGGCCACAGTCACCATTAACCGGATTATACCTCACAACTTTACTTTTAAGAAAGGGAGTAGACAAGGATGCACACCCTTACATTTAATATTTGCAACATTCATCTAACCGCTAGCTACAGCAGTACATCGAAACCCGTAAGATCAAAGGTATCCGCTCTCCTATAACAGAACACAAAATTAATTTATATGCCGACGACATACTTTTCCATCTACAGCAACCCACAAAGACACTACAGGAAGTAATGGAACTTGTGAAAACTTTCTCACAACTGTCTGATTACATCTGATTACTCACTCCACTTCTGGATAAGATCAACAGTGACCTGAAGTGCTGGAATAATCTCCCCATCTCTGGAATGGGATGTATAGCCACTGTCAAAAGGAAAATTCTAGCCCAAATCAATTATCCATTTTCTAAATGGTTTCGATCTTTACAATCCTCCATCACAAAGTTTTACTGGAAAGACCAAAAAGCTCAAATCAATCTCTCAACCCTTCAGAAAAATAGGTGTAAAGGAGGTTTAGATGCACCAATTTGTTTTCTTTTGCACACCTACCTAGCTTACCAGGTACAATATCCAGTCAGATGGATTCACACAACTGAAGCCCACAAGCCTTGGACTGAAAAAGAGCAGGTAAACTGTAATATCATTAAACTCTCGGACCTCACCTTTATCACTGCATACATTAAACGGCACAACTGTTTCAAAAATCCGCTGATATACAGTAGCTCCACTCTGACCTCCTGGTGGAACACAATCAAAATTACAAACTTTCCATTGGGACCCTGTATGTTGTCACCTATCTGGCACCATCAAGTTTATCTTATTAACAAAACAACCTTTCATTTCAGTTCATGGTACCAGAAAAAGAATCACACACCTCCAACACCTCTTTGAGGAAAGTAAGCTAATGTCATCTACTGAAATCTTTCATAGATTGGAGATTAAAGACATAAATTTTGTTCACTACATACAATTTAAAAAATATTTCCAATGGGACAGATCCCTTTCCAACCAACCACATTTGTAAAAGAGAAAAAGAGAGTAAAAAGTTATGTCCAACAAACAATACAAAAATTTCCACTTGGCTATTCTAAAACTACTCTCAAACTCCTTAGAGAGCTGGTGTGCTTAGAAGAGGAGAGGGAGACAGAATCACCCCAAAAAATTATGAAAAGAAAATTTGCTAGGCATTGATACAAGAGCCACATACCTAACAAGGTATTGTAGGGACATGTAAATTGTTACCTCTACATATAACTAAAACCATGAAAAATTACTCTTTCAGAAGAACTGATTGAGACAACACTTATTATTTTGTACGTCTCATTATAACAAGTCTATTGTTATAATGAGTGTGTAAACCTGCGGTGGTGGGTGGAGCAGCAGAGTGTGACAGATGGGTTCACTAATAATGATTAGGATCCCATATCTATAGGGGTCAAATTCCAATAACTAACAACTTATTGGAATTTGACTCTGTAACAAATCTTTTCTGTTTAAGACATAAGCACATATCCTTGTTGCTGAGCAGTGTATTTTAAGTGCTCTTATTTTGAAGGATTACAGCAGAAGTAAGGTTGTTGGCATTGAGTATGTGTTCCGAGTTAATGAAATGATCCTATGATCGATCCTTCCACAGTATTTCATAAACCAATTGTATGACATCTCGAAGTGGAAATCAAACTTTGTAAGCCCTGTTCAGTCATTTATATGTTCTATGGTGGCTTTGTTCATAAGGAGATGCATTTAAATGAACACTAATTCATAAGGAGATGCATTTAAATGAACACTAATGTATCTTGTGTGCACTAGAAAATATTTTTCTTTTCTTAAGGAACTTAAGGGGCTCCGTAGTTCGCCTCTCTTTATCATTAAAAAATATATTCAGAGCAGCATCTCATTAACAAACACTTTATCAAGGTTAACTGACAAATATGTATAGTGAAATACTTTATTTGTGCAAACCTGTTTATTTTTTGATCATGTTCAATGTTAGTCAATGCTAATTCCGTTGGCATGTATATGGCAATTCCAATTATACCGTATATTATTAAACTGTCATATTAAATGGACCAATCGCTAATTACACACATACACATTATACACATTGTTGTGAGGCAATAGATATTCAGACTGCACCTAGAAGCCTTTGTCTCTTATTTGAAGAACTGTTTATCTGCCAAAGTGAACACTAAAATTCAGGGACAGCAGAATAAAAGGAAAAAATAAAACTGTAACCTTGGGCTGTATGCGTTGTTCCACAGGTGTTTGTGCATCTCCTCTGGCTATGCAAGACTAGTTTGCATTATGAAATGACAATTTGGGGCATTGCTTGAAAAGAAAATTAAAAAATTGGATTATATTTCTATTAATTTTTATTATTTTTATTCAAAGCCAAATAATAAACCAGGGGATGCATGGATTTTATTTAACCGAACATTAAAATGAAAAGTATCCAAAAAGCAGGTGTTTTCTGAGCGGGCTGCACACAGTCACAGAGGCTCCTCAAATTGTTATGCTAATGAGAGGCTCTGAGGGAGACCCAATGTAACTGTGAGATGATTATGATAATCTCATGTACTCGACTACACACACACACTTTACAAACACTTTCATAAACGCTGCATGCACCCTCAACGGTGTTACCAGGCAACTAGAACCCATTAACCCCCAAAGAAGCCCACACACACACACATATATAAACACAGACACAGGCTCACAAAAAAATACTGTTGTAGAACAGTTGTTACATACACATACATCGATATATATATATCTATATATATAGAAATATATATAGAGATATATATTTATATATCTATCTATATATATATATAGATATATATATAGATATATATATATATATAATAATCAATACTGGTAATATTGATTACCAATATTAATGTCAATGTTTTGATGCAAATTGTCAAATATCTCAAACGCATCTTTGGATTTGCACCATGTCTTCTGCCTGTAATCTTATCCGTACCAGAATTAACAGTCAACCAAGACACAAGTTAAACATTAAAGAGTTGAACAGCTGTGTGGACAGAAAATGTGCTTAGTGCACCTGGCTTTCCCTCCCCATTTTTGTTTAATTATACAGCACAATGTTCCCAAAATGTAATTAATGAATTTGTCCTCTTAAGCACGGTCAGCACACAAATGGTTCCCTAGTACATTAACTGAGACATGTGACTGCATTAACACAGCAAGTCTGTAAGCAGATCAGTATGGGAGGGAGTGATACACAGAGCAAAGTTGGCATGTTACTGATAATGACATCCTAGACCGTGCTGTATATAGCTCCCCAGCCAAACCAGATAAAGGCGAGAAGGTATGTAAACATGAGAAGGTTATATGCACAGCTTGGGCCAAATTTGAAACATGACTCTGCCAATGAGCAGGAGTGTGTTGTTCTGAGAGAATCAGGGCGGAGTGAAATTTAGGAACATATTGGAGTGTGCTACAAACACATATAAACTGACAAAAGTATACTTGATGAAAAAGTCTCACATTTTCATGAGAACTACTTAATGTGAACAGGTATATATGAATAAATGTTCTTGGGTATTGCCTTAACGTTTCCTATTACTTCAGTCACTGGGGGTGAGAGAAAACTCCTTTCCATAAGGTACCTCAGCCTCATGCTGGTGACACATACCCTCCAACTAACTCAAAGGTCCCAAATGATGAGGGAGCACCATAATAAACCCAGAAAGAACCACAATGACATTTTATTATTGATGTACTATCTTCCCTGATGTCTCCCAGTTTCTCCTGGGAAAGGTCAGAATCACTCTCCAGTGTACATAAAAACACTATCTTGGCCACTAAACAGCTAGCCTCCCAAGTTTATTTAACGCCTTTGCACGCCTCATCATTGTTTTGTCTCAGGTTAGGGTCAGGGTTACCACTGATAAGACGCTACATTTACCCCACCTCTATCTGAGTAGACACTTATTGTGCATACGTAGCCCTACAGGGGGTTGCAGGGTGCATTTATTTAAAAAAAAAAACATTTTAGACTGAGGTGACTCAAGAGTTACCATTTTAAAGGATGTTCTGCAGCATGAAAGAAAAAGAAAAAGAAAACCTGTCCTGATCATTCGCTTCAATAGTAACTTGAGACATGGGTAAAGGGGCATGGGAGATACATTTTGATGCTGTATGTGGCAGGTAATGATCTGTATTTACATGATTGCTATCCTTTTCTTTAACTTTACTATTTAATCAATCCAATTATTGTCTACATCAGACATCATTTTTTATAAGGGCACTCCAGTTTAGAAAGACTACAATTGACAACATACTACCCCGTCAAAAGCAGATAATTTGTTACTATCCCACTACCTAAAACTGTAAAATTCATGATAAGAAAATGGCTTTACTTTGTTGTTCAAACACAGATCCAGTATTCTCTTCGAATCTCACCTGGGCTTCCAATCAATCAATCAATCAATCAATCAATCAATCTTTATTTATATAGCGCCAATTCACAACAACAGTTGTCTCAAGGTGCTTTCCAGAAAGAGCAGGTCTAGACCAGACTCTTTATATAATCCACATCTTAGTCCAAACAGGTCCACAAACGACCTGAGGACACTACAGGAGAGAATGGCCCCTTCACTGAGAAGGCATTTATTTTCTTTCCTTACTCTCGGTTAAGAGTAGTAGTCTACTTTGTTACCCAGAAAGGAGTTCCACCTACACACCATACTTGAGAGACTGTGAGCGATGGACATGTGTTCATGTTGCCGAATACCCCTCTACTATTATTATATCCTTTATTCACAAGGTGAAATACTCATGGAGATGAGAATACATTTTCCAATAGTGACATCTGTCCCTGTACAAGATCTTTATGATCATTTACACCTCACCACTTTTCACCAATACAATACATTAAGTCATTCTTGTTTAGGAAATTAATCATGTCCACAGATGCACATTTAAAAATATCTTCATCCACATGAAAGTATTCACTTGCACTAACAAGTGCTGTCAAGAGTATGCTAAGGGCAATACCCAATTCATTTGGTGACATCCACACCAAGACAATAGCGACACACACTCTGGAGTTTCATGGCCATAGCGTCTGATACTGTATACCCAGTCATCCCTTACACACGTCAGCATCTCAAACGTAGACTCTGAAAGTCTTCACCCTATAAGGCCGTTTATGGCTTCCATCTTTGTGAACAAAAGGGTCAAATGCAGACAAAAGGGCATGTTTTTATAGGTACCCGTATATCTGTGGACAAGAATTAGACATGCCAAATGTATGGTGAGAGGAGGAAATACAATTGAGAAGGAGGTCCATACACACCTTCTCTTTGAGTCTAATATGTTGGCCACTTTAAGAGGCCATACAGCAAAGTGTGTGTATAATTGAGATCTTCATGCACTCAGTGCATTAGGCTGATTGCTCAGGCTGCTCTGATAATCTACAGCTAGCCTGAACAGACCAAACTGAGGATGAAGCAATGCAGCACACAGACGGTGTATATATTTATAGCAATGCCATCATTAGAAAACCCCCGACTCACCCCACCAACAGAGGTTATGCCGCCTGTAGGGAAACCCCTAGCAACAAGATACTGTAGAGAGTCACTCAACATTTATTTTGGCTGCTACAGACAAACCTTCAATGGTTTCAGCCTAATTTCTGCATTTCTCTGTGAGAACATGATAAGATGAGGGAGCTGTGTATTTGAAAGTGTTTTTGTGTGTGTGTGTGTGTGTGTGTGTGTGTGTGTGTGTGTGTATGTGTGTGTCTTATTACGCATCCACTTCGACAAGATATTTAAGTTTTGATTGATCTAACCCTTGCTAAAGAAGGAGGGATGAGATGCTTCATTGATAAGAGAATATAAGCCCTCACGGTTAATAATGAGAGACTGGAGTAGACCCGGTGAGCTGTTGATTTTATGGGCTTTAAAAGAGTTTATAATTGCATGGTTGTACCCACAGGTGAGTGGGTGTTAGACTGTTTGTTTTAGACTTATTGAAAACAGTAATATTGGAGGAACAGAGCAGCGAATCTATGCGGGTTCCGGGCCAGAGCAAATTTCTTCACAGGGTAGGTCGGCCTGTCCATGCACTCGATGAGCTGAACAGTTGCACAGTGATGAGAGAGATGGAAGGAAAAAGCAAAAGACCCAAGAGGGAGAGAAAAATCTAAGAAATAAAAATAGGAGACAAAGGTGGACCTAAATAAAATTATAGAAACACACAATTTATCATCATTAATATTGCTATTAACCTGAAAAAATAAAATCTGAAAAGAAAAATGCCAATATTTCATTCATCATATACCCATGAAAGTCTATTTATTCAGTAAGAGAATGGCATTTACTTCAATGAATGAATAGTGTTGAAGTAAATGTCTCCATCCGTCACTCGCACCAAATACCACTGCCATCCACGTCAAGGCTCCGATCACCTCCTGTATTGATTACTGAAACTTGCTCCTTTCTGGTATTTCCGCTCAAGATCCTCAATAAACACGAGTTGGACAAGAACTCTGCTGCCCGCATCATTACCAGAACTCGTTCCACAGAATCATATCAACCCCATTCTCCAGCAGCTTCACTGGCTACTTGCCAAAGCCGCTTTGACTTTAAGATCCTCCTACTAACCTTTAAGTCCCTCAATACCCTCTCACCTCAGTACCTCTCTACCCTCTTCCATCCCTTCAGGCACTCTTCCTTGTTCCTCTTCCTTGCTCCTCACTACGCCTCCTTCCTGTTTATCATGTATGGCAGGTTTACTCAAATAAAAATCCACAAAAAATGTTTTCAACAAGTCAAAGGTCCATTTATTACAGTCGGCTATAATGCTGTTATATTTAAAGCAAAATGTCCTTTTCCTTCAAAACAACAACAAAAATACATACTAAAATAAAATGAAATGCCATTTCCTTTTGACATAAATTCAAATAAATACTCAAATAACACAAAACCCTCAATAGAATACTTTGGTAAATAAATATATCAAGATCTCAGGAATCAATGTGCACGAAAAACTATTTTTTTGTGTCAATCACTGCTGCTTAATGAGATAAAAGGCATCTTGTCCTTAAACAGCACCAACGCCACTCTGAGTGAGTTCTCTGTTGCTTTTTGATGTTGTGTCAGTGTAGTGTGTGTGTTTTGGTTTGGTCAGCACGTGTAAATGGGCTACCATGCCATTGCCATCTCCATGCCAATGACGCGCTGATAGGCTGTTACTGGGTCACATGGATGCAATGAATAAATCACTCTACGATGCAGACCGGTACTGTTTTGAAGTCACAGAATTTAAAATGCGTCGCGGCGCGGAAAAAATCTTTGTTGACCTGATATTTATTATTAACTTTTATTGTATATCCTTTTTGTAATGTCTTGATCTTTTGTTAGTTTTTTTTTGTTTGTGTGTATCTGTTAGTTGACCTTGAGTGTCCAGAAAGGCCCCCATAAATAAAATGTATTATCATTATTAGATTTGAGAATCACTGTCCTGCTGGAAGTTCCATTCAAGGCCCACTTTAAGTTTCTTGGCACAGTCTGTTCGCTTTTATGTTTGCTGGCGTCCATGGAACCATGTATTTTAAGTTGTCCAGGGCCTTCGGAAGAAAAACAGCCCCACAGCGTAAGAGAATCCAGACTCCACAATGGGTGTGAGGGGCTTTTCTCTAGGGCTTTCTTTCTTGCTGTGCCACACCCATCTTAGATGTTTGTTGCCAAAAAGCTCTAGCAGCAGAGGCTTTTTTCTTGTTACGCTCCTAAATAGCTTGTGTTGGTGTATATACCATCTGATGGTGGTTAGGGAGACTTTCTGACTCCAAGATTCAACTGACCTTTGAAATTCTCCAGCTAGAAACTTTGTAGTCTTTGGCCAGTCAAACCATCCTCCTCACAGTGTGTTTGGTCAGTTTGTTGACATGTCTGCTTCAAGGTTGATGTTTAACATCTCCATTCTCTTCCAACTTCTTTATTATCAATCTAACTGTTGAAGCTGAAATTGTAACTGTTGAGAGTATTCATTGTATCTCTTGCCAGATGTATGCAGCTGGCTACAGAGTATTTAAGAGACACTCAGAGTTTATCGGAATTGTCAGTAGATTAAGAGGCTGGCAATAACTCAGACATCAATGGAGAAATCTGCCTCAATCTTTCCTAAACTTTGGTTTCTGTTGTGCCTTGTTCCTGTGATGTTTTATACTGGAGAGGAACAGGAAATAATGCAACAATATTAATGAGATAAAGCCCTGATCAAAGTCTAGGATTGGGGAGCAGAGAATAAAATAAGTTACTGAATACAAGGAGAGAATGCGAGGAGAAGAAACAAAGTAGGTTCAGAGGTAAGTTTTGGCCCTTGGCGGAGGTCTGCGCTCTCGGAGCAGTTTTTCTAGTTAAAAAGTTTGATTCTTGAATAATAGGTTCAATTTTCTGAATTATTTGAATTAAAGATCATGGGTTTAGATGATAAAGACAATTTTTGCCTCTCATTTTACTCTTTACTTTTCTAAAGGGTGCCAATAAAAGTAACAAACTGTATTTTCATCTTAAAGAAACAAGAAATCAGGATGACAGTCAGCAATGAGAGACAAAGACAGACTCTCAGACCCGGTTGAATAAGGACAGACCGCTAGATCCACAGAGACTGGTAGGCAACGGTTGAGATGCTGAAAATAACCCTGAATGAACGTAAAGTTCTTGGATTGGTGAAGTTCTGGGTCATGCTAAATCCACCTCCACCATCATAATCCCCAGGGAGGAATGCGTGGAAGGCCAAGGTCCTGTCCCCCATGATGTTACAGTAGGGCAGTCTCAGTAAGGCCGAGCCAGGGCAGGGCAATTCGACTTCAAATCATTTATGCGAATTAGGGGAAAACTATTTTGTATGTTTCTTTTATATTGCTCAAGTTAACCACTGGATATGAACTACTGCCTTTTATTTAGGTTAAGGGTTAGACACACAGATTCAAATGATTGTGTTTTGTATTTATTTTGTAAGTTGTTTTTTTTCAAACTAAGTGATTTATCGCTGTATGGTGAGTGGCCTCAATACAATTGGAACATTTGTAATGACACAACATCAGAAACAATACGGATTTGTACTGAAATATGGATTATGTCGGGCAAACAGTTGAGAAATTAAGGCCCGAAACCTTTTGTAGATATAGCTTCCCCTAAGGTCAGAAATATACAACCCAACATTTCACAAAATCAACCCAATTCTTCCTCACACTAAGGTCTATGTAAGCATAAAATAAAAAAATTATCCATGAAATAAGAGTTGAATTAATGCGTTAACATGAAAGATATGTGGTGGAGCAACGGCGATGGCAATTCCCTATTATTACCAACATATAAGGGATATGATAAGCCTTAATGTTAGCCTTAGTTATTTAAAAATAATCTGACTTGCTTTTTAAATGTTATGGTAAACATATCAACCACCAACTTCCAAGCTCTGATTTCAGCTGCTTACAAGTGACTCCGAGAAATGAGGAGATGAGTGTTAACCGCAATAAGGTCCCTTAGAGACATCGGGTCTTATTGCTCATTAAACACAGGCAGCTGTGAAGTCATTTTTCGTAACAACCTCATAGCGAAAACTGAAACTTGCTCTGAAGCAAGCAAGAAGGACTTTGGATTATCACGAGGTTGTGTTGATATATCATCAAGTAGGGAAAGTGAAGGAGGTAGAGAAAGAAGAAATGTGAGTCATAGCCTCCTGAGACCTCAAACATGTCAAATGGGGAGAAATCTTGTGAACATAACCAAGAATCTCATAAAAGGTTAATTACAAACAAGCCACACTGTAGTGTGCAGTACAGCTGTCGGGAGAACATCTTAGGGCCCACATAGATATATCTGGGTTACATACAGGCGGAGCATGATGCTAATTTAATTTCTCATGCCAATAAAAAAGTGCAATTTGATGTAAACTGAATAGTAGAATTGTGGAGAGATTTTTAATGTTTAATTCTAAGCAAAAAAAATGGGGGATTCCCATTTATGCATTTATTGCCCAGAGCTAGTTGCAATAAAGAACCGCTGCTGATTGATTTAATTATACACACAGCAAATCCCATTATTTAAATTACCATATTTCTTTTATAGGGAAAACTGCAAATGATAAAACAATGTCTGAATTTTTTTTTAAGGAGGACACATTCAATTGAACCCTTTGCACCTGGAGAAGCAAAGGCTCAAAATACTTACAATGCGAGCACATCTCCAGGGGATAACTGGCTTCATTTCCCTGCAGAAAGAGAGAAACGGTTGTCAGTTCATATTGAAAGTAAAGAAATGCAAATTTAAAGGAAAACCTTCAAATTCTGTACAATATATTTGGAGCTTCAGTGGAGGCTAGGGATGCATGCTACTTTATATTCATTTTGTCAATATTTAAAAAAAGATTTTTTTCAGAAGATTTGCTCTTCATGTTTTATACCAAATTCCAGGAAAACAGATGTAAGCTGTAATGAAATTGATTTGTCATTGTAACTAAACATATCGTGAAGATTCACTGGTGGCAGAGCAGTCGTCCCACAATCGGAAGATTCGGGGTTAGATCCCAGCCTTTGACACTGATGTTGTGGTGTCCTCGAGCAAAATCCTGAAACCCCATTTGCTCTCCGGGACACTTCTAACGGGCTGCCTACTGCTCTGTCAGCGATGGGTCAAATGCAGAGAACATATTTCATAATGTTGTTCTTGTATGACTGTGTGCAAAATAATATATACATTATTATTATAGACATTAAAGGAAATTTTTTCGAAAATATAAGACTATGTTTTCTAAGGTAGACGGGTACTTTGCATTGTGTGTACGTAACTGAAATGTCATCCGTCTGGGATGTTGGTAGAAATGTAATTTTTGGGGCTGATGCTGGAACTGTCTCTTAGAGCCTTTAGCAGCTGATAGCGATGAGGTGCAACATTTGTCATGCATCCCTAGTAGTACATACATAGATTATTTCAACAAGCTGGATTTGTAGGATAGTGCAAGTGCTTTTTTAACAAGCCGTACCATCCAGAGACAATGAATGTGTATATGTGTAGTACTGGCTCATGTTCAGCAATCGCATTCACATCCCATCCAACACTGTAGTGTCAACTGTGGCCAAGTCTGATTGCTGGTACAGTGAGGCTAGAAATTACCATTGGAACCAGTAAAGAGTCTTCATTTTAGAGAGGTGGGGGCAACATTATAGGGATCCTACAGCCGAGAGAGAAAGATACTCAGGGCCAAAAAGCCTTCGACCGGAATGATCCTATAGTTCCATCAAGAAGTAATAAACTGTGCATGTTCAACGGGACATTCACATTAGTAACTCAGCCCACTTCAGAGATGAAATATAAGGAGAACAGAAAAACAGCTACTGACTGAAATTGCTGGTCAAGGATATTGTATTTAAAGGCTCTTAAATCTTATCAGAAATAAGGATCTTTGCTGTGTCTTTACTCACAAGAACACAACACAATAAAGTTCAAATAAGAGACTCAGGTGATTTGTTGAAGAGAGAGCGAGGGGTAAGGAATATACACTGTATTTCACAATATATAAGAGACAAGGCACGTTTTAAGTTAAATAATATATATCCACCTCAGCAAGACATTATAAGAGATATATGCTGCTCACAGTGATACACAAAGACACAGCAAACTGATCATGTAAGAAAAAGTAAGTGGCAGTTAAGTCATCTATTGGCTTATCCCTGCGCTGCCTTACAACAGCAGACTTTACCTCTGTAGTTGTAGTATTTTAAGAGCAGTGAGGAGAGAGGGTGACACAGGATTAGCCTGGACAGCGACTTAGCATTCAACACCCTATTAAAAGATAAAACACAGCCCCTTGTGGAGTGAAAAGCGGTATAAATATACATGTTTATCCTTTTGTGAAGAAAGAATGGACAGTGGCAGGGAACTGCCAGTTTCAATTCCAGATCCTTGCTTAATGCATAACTTCACTATTACTGAGGTGTTGCCTGTGTGGCGAAGAGAGTAATACACACAGTTTTATACTTTATTGATCCCCGAAGTGAAAAGGAAAGCTCATGATTATTCCCCTTGCTCAACAAGCGACAAGTAGAGATACATGACCTGTAAAGATGCTATTACTTGCTGAATGAAACTTGCAAGTAATAGCATCCAAACTTGGGGCTTTGGCTGTAAGGCCTTTAACTAGTATCCTCAGCTGACTTATTTCTATTTATGAATGGGCATTTGGTATTGGTGAGAATATGCGACTCTAAGCATTATCGGGCCATGCAAATTTAAGGCTAATCCAAACAGCGACAATATTTATCAAGATAGAATGTTTCATTTTGGTAAATATCAAAAATTACTTTGAATGGGGCCGAAAGAGATACGATTTTAATGTAACCCTTAAAGAGACAGCCGTATACCACTGAGAAGAAAAAGTCTTCTAGAGAAAAAGAAGAAGAAAAATCTTCTAGAGATATATAGTATAGTTAGAACCTATGCTGATCTGATTAAACACTACGAAGACCCTGTTGATGAGATTGGGCAGTAACACATTAGTTAACAGTGACACAGTTAAAGCAGACATACTCTTGCACAATTACATCATCAAGAATGGTAACGGTAAAGTGAAAAGGGGGTAGTTGTAATGATTGGTTACTCCTTGTCTAATGAGATTTGATCCAAATGTAAAGTGCGTTATAAATTACATCTATTATTATTATTAATATCCAAAACCTGTTGGAAGTCTATTAATATTAATAAAATAATGCACACCCTTGCTGCCAAATGGCAGACGAGGTTTCTTAAGTTTGCTCTTATCCATTACTTATTTTGACTTTTTGTAGCACATACCAGGCATGTAGGGAATGAACATGATGAAATCCTTCAAGGATTAAACCATGCAACAAGTAGCTGTCATCGTACTGTTAATTATTTGTCTTGATGCTGGTTTATACTACCCTCACTGCTACGCCATCACTGGATGATGACATGATGACTCAGATTCATAATGTCCGTTATTGGAGTCTCTGTTCATAAAGCGATACACGTTAGTTCATGACGCAAGACAACGTCATAATTGTAGTACTGGCTATTCACATAGTCATACACTGACCAGTCCTACTTATTTATTTGTGAGGGACCATGTATAATGCTAAATAATGTTAGACATAAATGTTACCTTTGAATGCACTGTACCAGAGTTAGCTTAAAATGTACAACCGTTATCACACTGGCTTTTAAGGTCTAATTAGTTGTACCACTAGTCCTACCTCCCCACATAAAGGATGCTAAAAACCTGAAAGACCGTCTCTAGAGCTTTGTTTTATTTGTCATTTCTGGGATATTATACTAACATTGCGGTGAAACATGGTGGACCACTTGGAGGGCAGCCTACTCCCTCTGTATATTTAAAATGCTGATTCTATGGTAAAAAAAATCAAAAATTCTTAGCCTCAGAGGATCATGGCTTAAGGCAAGCCTGAAGACATGGACCTGAGACTTGTTCAGGGTTAGGAGACAGAATGGAGGGAGGCTCGGGATTCAAACTCAAGCTTTGTGAAGCACATGAAAGAACTAAAATAAACAGGTTCTGCAAGTTACATATTCAGAAACGTCCTTCTATCTATCCTTCAGCATTGCGCTGTTATACTATTCTGTGTTATTTTATAATGTTTAATTTTTTTATCAGGATCAGTGCATATTTTTGATTGATATGATGAAAAATAAGTCTCCGCTTACAAAGGTGTATAAAGGAATACCTAAAGAAAATGGTGGATGAACACGGCATTCTCCCAACTACATTCCTTTCGTATAAGTGCTGGCTGTAGGGTCCCTGCAGGCAAAGATATTTACAGCAAAGCAGATTTAGTGTTGTGGATTACAAGTTTACTAAGGCCTACTTTAGATAACTGTTGCGGCTGATACGGGGTCAGGAGTCTCTCTTCTTATGTAATCTGAACCAAAACAACTTGTGCAATTCCTTTTGAGCTGCCCCTTAACACAAGCGCTATAGGAATACAATAACCTGAGCAATATAAAGTTACAGAAAAAGTGGTGAACAAAATGAAAATGCATCTAGCACACAGAGAAAGAGGACTAGAAGCAGAGGGAGAAAGAGACACATGTTGGCTCATCAATTATGTATGCTTCATTCAGAATCAATTAGACCTTAGCACACAAAATATGTTTTGCATTATAAAGAGTCTGGCATCATCGCCTGTTCAGCAGCAATGCTACAGCCGACTCAAAAATGTGGCTAATTATAGATGTGCAGTCATAACATGTAAGACTAGGGAGGACATTACATAGGGCTTCAGGCTGGGTAGTTGGGATGCATCTTTGACCTGCTTTTGCTCTCGCTCTTGAATAAGTTATGTTGATTGATCATATTTGGTTAGTAGTAAGTTATCGTTCCATCATGACTTGCTTGCTATGCTACAGTGAAAACCTGAAATTCTCTCCTAGCCATTTCTTGTTCGTATTTTTAACGCTCCACCATAAACTTACATAAAACTAAAAGCTGTGTGTAAAGATTTCAAAGAGGAATTGCTGAGTATAAATGCTATTAGTCAGTTCTTCCCATATCTCTCAACGTTACCTGCATATATACAGTATATATGCATGTATCTGCTGCTGCTGCAACAAGGGAATTTCCCATTTTGGGATAAATAAAGTGATTGAACGAGGAACTTTTTAATAAAAATCCTGCGTACTTAAGCCTGCACTCTTCAACCACTCATTCATTGAACTAATATGAAACAGATGAAGTTCATATATTTCCGACTGTTTATCTGATCAAAGGAAATAACATTGCGGAAGTAAAAATATTGCAAATAATGTAGGCATTTAAAGACTGTGCTGTCCTCTGGGTGCAACCTAGAAAATGGAGTACGGATGTGATTATTTGCATAAATCCCCAAAATGTATGAACACCTCTCCATCCACATCGTTCTTGTTCTCTCGTTATCCTCCTCTTATCCGGGTCCGGGCCGCGGGGGCAGCAGTTTCAGCAGGGAAGCCCAGACTTTCCTGTCCCTGGCCACATCCACCAACTCCTCTCCGAGGCGTTCCCAAGCCAGCCGAGAGATGTAATCTCTCCAGCGGGTCCTCTGTCTACAGTAATTTCCCTTCCCTGTTACATGATGGACGATCTTGTTTTCTGCTCAGAAGGTAAGAATCTCCAAGATTTTCACAGTCTCCTCAATCTGAAGACACTTTCAATTGATTTGCTTCTTTGAGTAAGTTTCTAACTGCTACTGGCTGCCTTTAGGTCTCCCAGTTTTGAGTTTAACACATAATACGTTGTCTAAATGATATTCCTATGATGTCTGGTGTGGTGATGTTACTAAGCCCACTTCCATCTCTGAGGTGGGCTAAATCAAACGTCCCACTACGTCTCTATTTACGTTTACACAGAACCGAGGAGCAGAATAAACCACCACCAGGCTTGCCTTTATAAAGCTTCTTGCGGCCAGGTAGAGGGTCTCATTATGCACAGTATCCAACACACCAGTCTCTTTGTACAAGGCATACTGATGTATAATAACACTCACCTCTGCCCGGTATGTCTCTACACTAATTTCAAATATTGTTTTTTATCACATCACAGAGATTTAATGCACAACTGCTGATCAAATGGGTGGGCGTGAAGAGAAAATGTTTCTCTCTTATGCCTCTCTGTAAGTCAATATCTCTCAGAGCCACTGCTGGTTAACTTTAAATTAAAATTAGGGATGCACTGATTGCAATTTTCTTGGCTGATCACTAATTTTTTTATAAAGTCTGACCGGCAATACCGATTTTTTCCTTTAAAGTTTAAAAATCATATTGAGTAATGTATTTTAAGTGCTCACATTTTGAAGGATTGTAACAAGTGGAAGTAACAAGGCTGGTCAGAATTGTGTTATGTGTAAGTATTCCTCCCTGTTGTGCGTTTCTTAAACTAATTGTATGACATTTAGAAGTGAAAATGAAACTTTGTAAGCGTTGTTTAGTCCATCATATGTTATATGTTGGCTTTGTTCTGGGACTTCAGGGCTTGTGGCTGGCTCTGAGCTCCCACTAGCTTTAGCCGCTCTTCTAAAGTTAGCTTTGCACTTGCTATATTCCTCAGGCGATTTAATTTTAAGTGTGGGTTACACTCGTGCCAACGCTTTCAGGGTTGTTCCGCCGGAGTTGAATTTTAAAACCATAAATTACCGTATTGATACATACTTTCAGCGGTCTCATGGCTGTCTCTGAGCTCTCGATAGCTTTAGTTGCTCTGCTAACACGAGCTTCTCAACTTACTATGTTCCTCGGGGTGATTAAATGTGAAATGTGTGATAAGTTTCATTGAGCCCAACGTTTTCGGGGTTGTTCCTCTACCCCTGTTGTTATAAATAATTTTGCTTTCAGGTTTATTGTGAGATGTGTGTGATGTTTATTTTTAATAAATTCTCCACCTTAGTTTAGTATTTACACACAAACTACTTCAATCTGCTCACCTGCTTGTATGGTCATTTACACTGCTGACAAGAGTAATTATGGGCCATGAACAAACAGACTATAAGCTGTAACCGTGGTAACAGCAATGCAACAGTGTTAGACTTGTACCAGGATGGACAGAAAAATGTGGCCCGAGCTGTACTCTAATTACACAGACGGACTAACACGTGCTTGCAGACACATCACACACATACGGCATTACTGGTTAAATTAACAATGAAATTCAATGTTAAACACAAGCAAAGATACTGTATTTAGCTCTCAGGACACTGAACTATTCACCATATCATTAGAACCATCGACAACTGAGCTGAACAATATTAATTATCTGATCATCATGTGGGTGGGTGGACATATTCAGCAGCAAGTGGACATTTTGTCCTCAAGTTGATGAGTTGGAAGCACGAAAGTCTGAACAAAAGAAGGGTTATGGTCGCCCAAAACTGATTGATGTGTGTGGGAAACGATAGTAGCCAGTTTTGTCTGAGCCAACAGAAAAGCTTGTGTAGGACAAACTGCTGAAAACATTAATGCTAGTTCTGATAGAAAGGTGTCAGGGCACACAGTGACATCACAGAACTATTTCAGTGGTTTCACAAAATCAGGCAGGTGGTTTTAATCCAGTGGATATTTGTGAATGTAAGTTACACAAGCCTGCCCACTTTAACACACCTCAGGTTTTAAAAGTTGACAATATTCCAAAGACAGCACTGACATTCAAACATCAATCAATAGACACAGCTTTGTGCACTCTGCTTATTTGTCCCTTCCTTAGTGTTGATAACCTTGAAAGCCGCGTTATTTCCTCCGCCAATAATGACACCAGAATCTGACATGACATGACATCCCTTTGCACCAACCAGATGCATTTTAAAGCTTAGAAAATTACTAGAGTAGGTCTACAATCCATAACATTATTTGCAACACAATCAGTGCATTTCCAAGAGATATTATACCAGACAATGCCTGCCTCTCTCACTGTTTTTTACTACAGAGTATGTCAAATTGTCAACATACAGGAAAAGCAGAATTGAGGGCAGTTATCCACTATATAAAAGATCACAGATGGTGTGATCATTGAGATGGATAAAAATACAGAAACTACGAAAATGGGTTTCTAAATATACTTTGGTTGCTCTTGAAAGACCTCCACCTGGGCAACTCAAGTAAAGCGCATTTGGAAAGCATATTTGTGAGACTGATTGAGAGTGGGACTCGGCTCCAAAGTTGGAAAATAAATGCGAGTAGATCGCCACAAATAAATGAATGTTAAGGAAACCCTAATGCATTTCTTCAATGCTTTCCGTGATTGCTTAATTAGTTTAGTGACCACTCCTGCACACATTTTCTTTAATTTAACCTTTATTTAACCAGGACAATAAAAGCCCAGTGAGATAGAGGATCTCTTTTACAAGATTGACCTGGCCTAGAAGGCAGCAACACACGTAATAAACTACACATAGAACTACATGGTGTACAAATACAATAAAATACTGTGTTTGGAAATGTCAAGCCTGACATATATGGAAGTTTTATGACAAGCATATTCAACTTTAGCAGTTCATTCGGATTGGTCGTTTAACACGTTAATCACCCCTTATATTTTTCAGCCAGTGACAATAAACAGCTGATGAACTATTACTAGTGATAACCCACCAATAACAGAGACAGGAAACCTTGTAGAATATGTACAAGAATTGAAAAAAAAAAAATAGCACCTACAAGTTTCTAGTCTTCCCTTTCTTTGCACAGCTGGTCAGTTACTCTCTTCTTGTTCCTGAAAGCATCACATCTCCCCCACAGTTCTTATTTTGTAATATCACCTGAATAGATTAGGAGTCAAGAGAAAATATGAAAATAATTATCAAAATCCGAGCAGACTGAGAGAACCCTGGCAAAGCTAATCCTCTCAGCCATTTCTATCCTTGACTTGGGCTTTCCTACATAACGTTGTGGTGGCATCATAATGCTATGTAAATGGACAAGGCCTAAATCTTCTTATGTATTGCCTTAATGGGGAAAAAGCTAAAGTATATGTTCTATTCACAGCCAGCATACGTCAACTAAAGCAGTGATATATGGAGTTCCATGATGATGACAGCACTGTGGGTAAGCAAATAATGTTAAACCGTGGATTGTTATTTAAACTAAAACAAAATCCCCAACAGGATCTCCTTACACAATAACCAAGGTGCGAGTTATTCCAATTCCTTTCATATGTTTTTGTTAGAGGTTGAGAAATTTAAAT
Organism: Lophius piscatorius; assembly: GCA_009660295.1. Classification (NCBI taxonomy): domain Eukaryota; kingdom Metazoa; phylum Chordata; class Actinopteri; order Lophiiformes; family Lophiidae; genus Lophius; species Lophius piscatorius. The sequence goes on along the minus strand of VRLP01003643.1, from coordinate 22,299 downwards.
AATCAATTAATATTGAAAGATACTATTTGCATTGGTTCATTGATAGGCAGATTTTTTCAGCACTCGTATTTCTACAAAACCTATTAACAACAGCTGTAAGTGAAATATGGGAAAAAGCAGTCTCAACAGTATACATTCAATGCTCATCTATTACAGTCAAGGTGTCAAATTGACAATAATATCAACTTTACCAATTCTCCGGAAGAACTACATACATAAAATTTATACAGGCATCAAATTTGCCCCTGCTACTACTTCCACTCCGTCTCAGAGGTGCAACAACACAGACCTGTATTATGCCTCCATTGCATTTAGGCAGAAAGGCGGGGCAGAATAAAAATGGACCAGCACTGCATTGTGTAGCCTGAGAAAAAGGGGCTTATGTCTTGAATGCCAATGAGGCAGAAATAGAGAGACACTTATTTTGGTGGTCAATAGGTAATGTACTTGTAATATTGTCCTTAATGCCAACCTGCACAAAAGCAAACCATTTTATTGAACCTCTCTTTGGTTTCTTCTTCTGGCCACTGCTAAACTGTCTCCCATATGCATTATACCCCCCAAATATCCTTGTCCAACCATTAATAATGAAAAAAAGTACCTTGTATCATTTGATTGTTACTTTAATCTTGTCCATTTCTTTTTCGATTGGAAAGAGGCGGACACACCCCACTGCCCAGTGCTAATTCTGAAAAATAGGTATTTACAGACACAACTGAGATGACTTCAGCTATTACCAGTGACCACCGGTTCCACTGCTGGCCCAGCCCTGCAGAAATGACAACACTCGTGAGGAAAATAAATCCAGATTGAGTGGGCTGGTTGATAGTGCAGTGTGTGTGTATCATGCTGTGTTGATCATCACTTCTACTGACTGTTCAGTGTGGCTCTTATCTTTTTTACATTAGCTATGGTTCAATCCCCATGTGGGTGGTGCTTGATTGCTAGGCAGCATATGGTCCCCTTTGCATTAAATCATTCCACTCAATGGTTAAGTAACACAGACTCCCTACCCCCAACCTCCCCCAACAGCTGAGAAGAAGATATTTTGGACCCTGAACAGGATAAGCAGTTATGGATAAGAAATGAAAAAATGAATAAGTTTGCACACAATCTCATGCCACAACTTTTGACCTCTGGCAGAGAGTTGAGGCTGCTGAAGGCCAGTGTTCTCTGCATTTTGAGTTCAACTGTTTCTAGGTTTAAAAAAAAAAAAAAAGAGTCCAGAAGCTATTTTAACTGTTGCTTATTTCAATGCGGGGTCACAGAGAGAAGACACTGCTATAACCCAACCTGATGCCAGGGCACCATGTTATGGCAAAACTGAGAGGCCAAGACCATCTCTGTGCTCCATATTTACTCAGCAAACATGTCAAGATGACACAGTAAACATGCATCTCAGTGCAGGGACCAGTCAAGCTCTTGCTAATTACTTGAGAAAACGCGTTCTTTTCAAAATATGATAGTTTAATGATATCTGGTCTTACACTAGGTCCGGACGACTCTGAATAAAATGAAAATCACTTTCTTTTGCTTCGAATTGAGGCCGTGATTCGCTCCACAATTTTTCTTCAGTCTTATTGCAATTGACTACATGATAGATGTTATACAGTATGAACAAAATATATGATGGTAAAATATACAACACAAAATATTAAAGTGCTACAGATCCCAATACATCAAGCTCCATTCATCATAATCATTTGTCTTTTTTCACTTTGTGGTGACTTTTAAGGTGATTGTTCATATTTGTGGAATTGCCTTATGATGCTGCTACTGGGAAAAAACATTGCTTGCAATGCGCGATGACATTCATCATCTTCTCTGAATTTTAATAACTTCAAGAATAAGAACATTTTTTTCAGTGGAAGCACAGTGTAGTTGGTTGGATCCATCACACTCTCACCTGCATCAGTGGGTTTTTATTCTGGATTAATTTTTTCCATTGCTGGCAGACAGATTTTCACCAAGCAATTCAGCATGTCTCTTTTTCTCTTATGTTCACTGTTACTTTCAGTTTCATTTGTCTGCAGCACATGGTCTAACACCTAGCTGTCATTGGTTCAGGGAGTAAGGGCCCTTGTTTTGACGCAGCTGAGATCCTGATGGAGATGCTACAGAATTCATTAACCTAATCTCTTCGTATTAGGTTAATGAAAAACGTCGACAAAACATAGCACTGTTACCACTGTTTTTTGGCACTGTTACCACCTTTGTAGCCAGAACAACGACCCCCCCCCCCGCCAATCACACCTTTATATAATTTATACATAAAGGTAATGTGCAATAAAGGCACAACAGTCCCGTCATGAAAAGGCTGTATAGAAAGGGCTTTATAAGTGGAAAGAACTTTGAAAATAAGAACATTGTAGACAGAGGAAACTAAAATGAATACTAAATACTAAATGTAGGAATTCTGAAAACTTTCAGAAAATACATGGGCTAAATGTCTTCAAAGCATACACTCTTACATACGCTTAATTAACTCAAGAAATCTGTTAATTCAGTGTGAGGTGATACATAGCCTACATTATTCACGATTTAAGCTACATTCATCCATCCTAATCACTTTGTATTGAATGCAAACAGTCTGATGGAGAATTGGCTCACATGTTTTGTTTCTGTACCGGACACGATAAATTCTGGTCAGACACATGTTATTGTTATTCAGATGTCTATGGACATGAACTCCCTCCCAACCCAGAAAGTGCTATTTTAGGATGGTCACAACTATTAGAAGCTCCTAATCGTTGGAAAACTCAGTATGGCATGGTAAACGCAAAATAATTGATCCTTAGGTTATGGAACAAAGAAATATCCCCTTGTTTTGAAACCTGGCTCACTGATTGCTCTAGTACTCTGCACCTGGAGAAGATTTGATATGAATGGCTTATTTTCTAAACACTTGTCTCTAGTGCTGCCACGAATAATCAACGTAATCGACAAAAATTGATTATTAAATGAGTTATTTTTATCCCGGACACTGATAAGAAAAAAAAGAAGAAAAAAAAAAGCCAATTATACGAGATAGTGACATTCTTCTTGTTCTTTATATGGTTATTTCATTGATGACTGAGAAGTGAGAAAAATTATGTCGTAATAATGAGATCCTACTCTCATAATTACAATATATTGTCTCATAATTATGAGCTAAGGTGTCTATATTTAATTTAATTTGTTGAACGCTATGACCTTCCGTAAAGTTTGACAGCCCCTCAATAACATTGTCTCCCTCTATCCCAGTTATGACTGGGATATCCTTTGGGAATGTGATGACCAAGTGATAACCTCCACACAGAGTGCGAGACATTTTCATTCATTTAAGATTCTGTGATACAACATTTTATTGGCAAGTCTGCGCTGTCAAAAGAGAGATGCCATACAGGCGGAAGAATAATTTTATAATATTATTATTTCTGTAATAACATAATAATCATCATCATGAGTCATAAAGGTACAAGTCATATACAGTACAGCGGTCATTTGAAGTAGCATTTTGTTTTGGATGTAGATAAACCAATTGAAATCAGTTGTATTTGAAAAGTTCATGCTGGTTTTGTTACTACAGATAGATAAGACAGACTGATAACGTGGCTAGAAAATATAGAGATGAAATAAATGTAGCAAGAGCCATTCCTCTGGCCTGCAATGGCAGCCCAGCTAATTACTGTAAATAGACATACATGTTGCCTGCCTCAAACTTACTTTAAGAGAGACAAGAATCAATATGGTCACTATAAAGACAGCACAGGAAGTTTTACGTTGAATGCAGAGGCAATAGTCTCTAGACGTGACATAAGTAGACGTTACATTTCCATGCCTGGTGTGTACAATATGTCATAATAACTCAATGAGCTAAGCCAGGTTTATTTGGTCACGAAAACTATTTCGCAAAGGCCTCGTTGCGAATAAGATTTAAGTATATGTGGAGGTCTAAGAAATATCTGGGCCAAAGGCTTGAGGCTACTGTCAGCCCTGGGCTATTGCACAGACAGAGCGCTACAGGGAGGCAAAAGTGGGTGGGAAACCGTTTCTTTCTGGATGGAGCTCTACGTGCTCGACTCCCAGTGACTAAACAACCTGTTGAAACGTCACACTATTGGATGCTTTAAAACGAAGGCCTGTCTGCTGGTGTGTTTACCAGTCGGCAGACGCTGACAGTATAGGAGATTTGCTGCTTACCATCTTGCAGGTCGGATGATGAAATCCAGACGATGTGAGTGGAGAAGAGCTACAAAAGGGGGACTCTTTAAGCCGCCCAGTTGTAGCGAAGAGTACAAAAAATACGGGGGTGCTCTCTGGGGTCTTGTAGTGGTTTTATACCGATTTACGGGCACTCTTCTACGTCTATATCGCCTACACCAAGGCTTTCACTGCAGTGGCTACTGGCTAAGGGAGGGATACCCACTAAAAGGGGACAGTAAGCGGAGGAGGAGGCTCAGTTTGACAAGCAGGAGGTGGCAGGGGGGAGGGGCAGGAGTACTGTACATCCGGGAACTACTGGTTAAATCTTTTTAACGTCTACACCCTACACAGGTTTGTGCTCGCCCTCCCTCTACTGGTCATATGGCTGTATTTCAGGAAATTGCCAGGCATTTTCATATGCAACAATTAGCCAAACCTATCCCAACGAAGGATACGTTTCTTTTTGGACTTGTAAGACATTCTATAGTTGTTTCTGAAGCATGTTGTGTTAAAATATTTCAGGTATTTGTTTTGCTAAGCTCGTTTTGTGTTTGCAAATCAGAAAATGTAAGTCTGTTAATAATGTTATTTTATTTATTTGTGTTTGGTTTTGTAAGGGCTGCTATGGAGAAACCGGGGATACCTGCACAGTGATCCCCTGAACGCGGCTAAACGACGTGGTAATCCATAAACAGTTTAGTTACGTAGCAGATATTTTAAAGTTATTGTCCGGGCATTTTCCATTTTTATCTAAATTAAGAGTTTTTAAGGTTGTTAATATTTGTTTATTTGCAGAGCATCTGTGGCCCAAGTTATTCTTGCCGTAGTTTTGATTATGTTCTTTTTTTCTGTTTGGTCAGCACTTGAACGTACAGAAGCGCATTGCATTCACCATGTTAAGAATAATTCAGATACCTTATCTCGTGCAATTAATTAGTTGATGATATTTTTTGGAAATACCCTGTAATGTTTATATCTGTCCTTTCACCGATTGTATGACACAGTCGCATGTGTTTTGACCATGTAGTGATGTGTCAAAATGTTTTCCATCGTGAGCGAACTTTCTCCACGTATTTTGTTGGGAAACCGGTATTTTGAATTAACGTGAAGATGATGAGCATTTCGATTCTCATCCAAACTGTCAAGCATTTTTTAATAGTATATAAAGTTCTCCGTTGCTCAATAAGAATAACTATTTCGGTGCTTCCGCCACTCTTTAAATATATGTGACGTCACTCAGCGTCTGCGCATGATAGGCTGCTGTTCAAAATCTGGATAAAACGTATACATGTAGCAGTATCCCGACATTTATAAATATAATAATAATAATAATAATAATACATTTAATATATCATGGTTCTCTTTACATGAGAAAATATTCATCACTTCTCAATCCGGGAGGCTGGTCCTTTCACCGACAGTGTCCCACAACCGGTGACAGGACAGATACAATTACAGATGCGTGTTAAACATTTCAACACATACGAAAACAAACAAATGTATCCTCCTTATCTTATAATTATATTAACTTTACTCGTAATTATGGGATCCTTTTCTCGTGATTGTGGGATCCGGCTCACGTAATTAGGAGATAAGGTGTTTCAATTTTTTTTAATTTTGTGAATGCAATGCGCTTAAGTAGGAGCGTGAGCTAGTAGACGGAAAAACTAAATATTGCCCCGTGGGTGGATTAGTTAATTTTCTTTTTTCTTTCTTTTCTTTATTTGCTTATCTTGTGTACTTTTGGAATTGGGTTAATTCACCCAACATTCAAGACTGGTTGCAAGTGTGTACTGTGTGCAATGGGACCTAATAATAATAATAATAATACATTTAATTTATAATGCACTTTACATACCCTGTCATTTAATTTACCACTGGAACTGTCCTGTGAAGAGACATAAAAAGGGATCATGATCTTTGTAATTAATAAGCCGAATAAATATGATTAAATCAAAGATCTCATAGCATTTCTCCATCGTGTAATCACCTGTAGTGTGTGTATAATTGGTAAATGAAGCGCATTTGTAAAATGTGTTTTGTTTGTTCGATGAACACATTCTGCATATTTTAAACACAAAACATTAGTTTTTTTAAATCTTGTTTGGTATTTGCGAATCAAATTGTTGGTTCATGAATCCCTTAAACTTGTAAAACATGTTTTGCTTGTTTATAATCTTGTGGCAGAATTTAACTATCGGGGACACCCTGATCTTCTGCATCGCCACTGAACCAGCTGGAACACCCAGCATCAAGAAATTCAAATAGCAATGTGAAAACATTCCTGATACATTTGTAAATAGCGTCCGAGGTGTTTTAGTACATTAATGTGTTAGTTTGTTAGTTTGTTCAGCACAACCTGAATATATAATATGTATACACTAATTTTGAAACACAGGATCACAAAATATGAGGTTATCTCTTGCAGCTTACATGGTATCAGTGTCTCCCACCGTAACTCCCAAAACTTCTGTCCATCAATCCATTTTCTTCCGCTCATCCGTCGTCAGGTGTCAGTGTCAGCAGGCTAAGAAGGGCATTCCAGATGTCCCTCTCCCCAGCAAAATGCTGCAGCTCATTCCTGGATATCCTGACACATTCCAGGGGAACGTTCGTGAATGATCTTGTCCTTAACTCTTTGTTAACTACGTCTAGCTAGTAATAGCAATACTTTTATTTTTGATAAAATAATAAAAGACTAAATTATAGACTGAAATGAAGACAGGACATGTGGAAAAAGGATGTGATAGAGGATACTCAGGGTGGATTTGAACCCACAGCACTGCCGAGGTCTCATTCTAAGTATGCAGGACTCACAGAGTACTGTACTGAGCTATTACATTTTAATTTAATTTATCCTCACATATTTAGTTAATCAGCAATGTGTGCTTGTCTTTACCTCAGACTTTATTTGTAACAGAGTTTTTAGGTTACGCCATCACAAAGGACACCTTACTTGAGTATTACGAGAAGTATTTTTCTAACTACTCTAATCTTCTACTCTGCTACATTTCAGGAGGAAATATACACAACTGTATATCCCACATTTGTCTGACAGTTGTAGTTACTTTTTGGAATAAAATTTTTCATACAATTTAAATTTCCAAATGTGTTTATTGTAGATGTGTGTTAGAAAATGAAGTGTTTCTTTATGAATTGAAATAATTCTGCATCTTAAGATAAATAACCTTTTTAAAAATCATTTGACATTTTCTGTAAAATGTCACAAATCTGAAAACAGTCTCTTCTCAAAAATGTTGAGAGTGTGTAGATCTCACAGAACAGTGATGCTCTAAACAGGCTATTAAGACTTAATAGATTAAAATACTCAACATCCTTTACGTTTACATTTTGCTGACAATATTTACATTCTTTTTTGTAAGTCTCTGAATGCAGGTATTTTACATGTGAGCGATATTTTAACATTGTGGCATTCATACTGTAACTCAAGTAAAGGATCTGAATACTTTGTCCACCACTGCAAAGGGCACAGACTTTAGACATTTAATAAATCAATACCACATGTATCAAAGCATAGTAAGAGATGAATATCTAAAGCCCTATATCTCTTGAAACACACCCACTGAGGGATGTTCCAAAGTGTAAGCAATGAAGAGTAATATGCCTTTTTTTTTTTAAATCAAATCTTTTTATCATATTCGAATTTGGATTTGATGAGGAAAAGTCTATCCACATCTCCTCAAAAGCAACCTGACAGAATTTAATTACATTGTTTAGATTTTTCTGGCACATTTGAACTAAGATGATGTTCATTTAATTTGGCTAAAATGTGCATATTGTGGTCTTTCCACATCAGTACAAATTAAGCTTTTCCAGTTGCTGGTGCATTGTGTCATCTGACACAATTTTATTAGTTTTAACTTGCTTTAGAAAAGTAACTGATTTTCAATTGAGTGAACTTTATTTGAATGGGAAACCGGCAATTTATCATAAAGCCGCTTTAGAGGGAGAGTAGAGTTGGTATTAAAAGATCATCTTAACAATCATAAGCCTACAATTGCTGATTGAAATGTTTTGTGACAGCTATTAAAATTTAAAAGCCCACAAATGATTACAAGTACACATAGAATATCCCCATCCAACACAAAAGGTAAACCAATAAATGAATATAAATACATTTAAAAGATGATAAACCTACACATTGACCAAATTATCAGTTGAGAATCTTGTTCGAATAATATTCATTATTATTTTTATTATTATCCTTATCATTATTATTTTTTATAAAACCCATTTGTATGGCACTTTTCAAAAATTAAGTTACATGGCGCTTTACATGATAAGTAATAGGAAATCTCCAACAATGACAGAAAACAATCACAAATAATAAGGACCAATGGAAACCAACAGGGAAATGAGATTACTAAAAAGCTTTATGAAAAGATGTGTTTTAAGAAGTGTCTTAAAGTATGATACTGATTCTGCGAGCCGAGAGAGTTGTTACCATAATATGGATTAAATCAGTTTTTTTCTAAAAAACGTAACAAATGAAGGCCTTCCAAATGTTGTGAAAGACTTCTTTCTTACCACTGATAGCGTTTGTGATCTTTTCCAAGGGGGGAGCTGTAGATCATTCTGAAATCCATGTATCTAGGGTCTTCGGCAGCCACAGCTTTATTGTTATCGGACGTTATATCCTCCTGAGTGTAGTTAGCGTTAGCCTCGTCGAAGTCCACAGCTCAGGTGCTGACGGAAGTGTTGTTGGCCCTTGTTTGACAGTTTAGATCCGAAGCTTTAGTTACTGCCATGCTTTGTTTTCCTTTGTGACGCAGGCACCACACTTTGTTTGTTGAGTTTTATTGAAGAATCTAACTGTCAACATGGCAGAGCAGGTTAACTTGTGTCTTCTCGGCACGCCAACATACCTGGAGTCATTGTGTTTGACTGATGCGATATTTCCCCCCAATGTCATGTCAGATGTTTCTTTAATTTGTGAACCATCAACCATCAGCTCAGGGTTACGGAAGCGCTTTGTTGTTATGCCAAAAAATAAAACGGAGCTACACTTACTATAATATAATAAACTCTAATAATAATTATTATACGTTGTGGGCAAAAGATGTTTTGTTTTTCTCATGGGACTTCAGGGGCTCCGTTGCATTTCTTTACCTATGATAAAATACGTGTTTACATAATTTTTACGTTACAACTTCTTCATTTTCAAAGTAATTGACAAATATGTAAATACTTGAAACTTATCACGTTATAACGGTGAAATTATCAATCACGTTATAAAGTGAAAATTATCATATAAACACGTCAAACATGCCACGTTATAGCTATAGCGTTACGATTATCATGTAAAAGCGTCAAACTGAGCACCTTATAACGTGAAAAATGATCACTTATAATGTGAAAATGTTTATGTAAAAAAGTGAGACTTATCACGTTATAAAGCGATAAAGACATTTGTTTTAATTACTGGCCTTTCAGCAAAGTGCTTCTATTGTGGCTGATTGTCGGGCCACGTAATATAAAATCCCGGGAGATTCTGGTTGATGCACACACATTAATCTGCTGGCTCCGTTTATCTTTTAATGACGTTAAATTCTAACGATGCAAAAATATAATTTAACTCAAATTGATATTAAACAACATAAAGTGTTATGAAACAGTCAACAAAAAAATGATCCGCCCAGAGCCATCCTACAATACAGTTACAAATCCTAATGAACAGGTGAGATCAAATATCAACCATCAGTGAGTACACACCCCTAGAGACACTCCACTACCCAAGTGCCAAAAGAGTGTGTACACACAAAATGAGCACAAGAACCAGGAAGGGACTCCCAGATTTGGCTCCTACAGCTTCAGTGCTGGGTGACAACTTTGCATCTCCTAAGATTCTTTCTGCTGCCTTAAAAACTCCAGTAGAAATTGGGAATGTCAGAACTATAATAACTCCTACGCCCCATTTTCCGAGCCAATGCAACGTGATTTTGTTCTGATGAGCACTGCATGGTGTAAATTTGAATGACAAATAAAGTCTGTCTATGTCTATGTCTATACAGGTTTCACCTGTAGCTCGGTTTGTAACACTGATTTGCAAAAGCAGTTGCTTGAGATGCCATTACTTTTAAAAATAAGCCTGATGTAGTTCACAGTTAACAAGAGTTTTACAAATGGTTAAATGAACACATTTACCAGACAAAAATCATTTCAATTTAATAATAATTACAAACAAACACCACTTTCACCCAAATGTCATAATGATATGAACATTGCAAAATTATAATGCACAGTCATTGTTATTTTGTTGCTCTGGCTTATTGCATAGGTCAATCAATATGTCAAGTTCTACCAGAATACATAAACACTTGCAACAGTTCACTGTAAAAAAGAAATACTTTTTTCAAATATAATTTTCCACAAGATATAGAAGAAAATATTACAAGATATGTCATATGTCATTGAGAATTTAAGTTCTAAGTATTCCAAATACATTATTTTTCTTTGAAGGTTCAGTGTGTAAGATGTAGAGGGTATTTAGTGACATCTCTTTGGATAAATGGAATATAATAATCATTACTGGGTATTTTTTGTATACTTTCAGTTGAAAATATAAATATTTATCTAATGTTTATTTAGAAAAGGCCCTTTCTATCTCATTGAGCTTTTTATATATAGAACAAGAAAAAGCCACTCTTTCACCAAACGTGAAAGTTGACTCCAACGGCAGTCCTGGGGATTCAACTCGGTTCATCCGCCTTCCGCCTTCCTCCTTCCCCGCCACACAGGGAGGGAGGCTGGAAGCTGAGCCCAGTTGAATCCTCCTGGCTGCCTCGCAGCGTCTCCACCCGGCCAGATTTTACACATTGGATCTTAAATACACAAAAATCTTCACTGCTAAGTCCGTAAGAAGAGGTAGAGAAAACATATGGCTGTAAAACGTCACTTAAATTCCACACAAAAAAGACACATACACACAACTACAAGGGCCGCTCATTCCAAAACACCCTTTTAGATATTTCATACATATTTTGGAAAAACTTATGTATACATGTAAAAATGGCCTTTTTTTTAACATTTGGAGCAGCAAGTGTCATCCAAAGTTCCTTTATGGCTATGTTCACGTAACCAGGCCGAAGAGACTAAAATATGTTTGATTTTTGGTTTTTTTCCTTCTATGTAGCACACAAGATTTTTTCGAATCAAATATGAACCACATTCAGATGTGGTCCCATCCGATAAATATCCAATTCTTGGCCACGCAACGTAAATATTAAACTTCGGCATGTTGGCTTCTGCGAGAAAAAGGTATTAATGTGTGCGTTCCCGCAGTTCAAATAGGATAGCTGCGTTCACATTAGAGCTGGATGCAGGACTCTAGAACTATGAATGTCAGACAAAAATAAACTAATTTTACCGGAGGAAAAAAAACTTGGGTTGAACAAATAGGAAAAAAATTCTGCTTGGGTCCAAATTAAGACAAAAGTCAATTATGCTATGACACTTGCCAGATGCCAGATTTGTTATACAAGTCTTTAATATTATAAGTCTTATATTTTGTTAAAAGTCTTTAAATAGACATTCAGGATTTTGAAGAGGGTTGTTGAGAAAGGTTACACGCTCCATTTCAAGCTTTTATTAATGTGCCATTTTAATTCTGACACATTTATCAACCTAATTAAATAAATTAATGGTGAAAAGACAAAAACTGTATTTGATAGTAAATAATGATTTATTTTTGTTAGTTGTAAGCTTGAAAGGGATGAAGGCCTTTAACGTTTCCTACCATTTTTCATTAGACAATACAAGGCTTCAATAAAGCCATAAAAAAAGATTAATCAATTAATAAAATAAATGGGAAATGAAAAATGCATCTTGATTTATATTGAGAAACTGACGGTTAGCAACATCCCACCTTGTGTTTTTGCAAACTGAATATTTCAAGTTCTTCCTCCATCAGAGAAAAAGCTCCTTGTTGACCCACATTAGAGTTTGCGTGTCGTTGGGTTTGCATTCGTACTCAATGCTGTTGAAGCTGTTTCCCCACTGGCAGTGGTCCCTCTTGTTGTAGTTGTAGTATTTTACCTGCCATACTGTTTCAAACAGTCCCAACTCTGTGAACTGAAGGAGAAAAACGTGTATGAGATGGCTACACACACACACACAAACAAATTTGACATTTGACAAAGGGGTGATGAAGTATAAAAGTGGCCAGCTGGAAATGCACACTCATCATAAAAAGGGATTCCACTTAGTCACATAGCCTCACGTGAGATCGCTGTTTGTAAAATTGTGCGAAGTTGAAATGAGGATGAAGCTGTCACATCGTCACAAAGGCTGAACTGGGCAGATGGAGAGGATACCAGCATTATTGATAATAATGTATACTTTATTTATCACAGAGTTATACGAGTACAATATCATGAGATTTATTCTCATCCTCATCCTACAGGAGCAGCAGCTGTGAAACGACCGGGGAGCAATTGGTGGTGTCAGGGTATTGCTCAAGGAGCCCATGGCATTTAGCGCCAAGGGCTAGGAACTGCTCTTCTTACGGAGCTAAAGCCGTCCACAATGATGTGAAACCACATGAAATTATATTTTATATTCAGACTTTGTCTCGTTGCATTTGAACTTATCACAGAGGATTGAGAAGTTAAAATGTTTGTTTTAACTTAAACGCATTTGAACATTCACTGGGGATGACAACACTTTCATTTCTGCACCAGTAGCCGCAGCAGCTGCTTCCTCCTAGAAGCTGTGCTGCGGCTGCCTGACAATGGTTGCCGAACAAGCACTGGGGAGTTGATTTGTGGTTGATGTGTCAACCAAAAGACTATACACATCTCCTTTCGATAGTAGTTTGCATTGGTATTTTGACAATTGATAAATTCTTTTGTCCTGGTTTCAATTTAGTTGTTTTATTTTGAAGGTTTCACTCTCATGTGTCATGCATTATGATACATTTCCAATCATTTTGCTGCTCATGCTCTTGTTTCCTCTCCCCACCATTAGCCTCCTGTGTGTTTGGTTGATGTGTCGTCCTTCTTTCAGATGTCAGTTTTCATCTATTTATCTCGCTTGTATTTAATCTGTTCCGCGGTTTTCCCCACGCCTCACTGGTTTTGTATTCTATATTTCTGTATTTGTATTTATCTTTTTAAAATTATTTTCAGATTTGCCTCAGCCCATTTCCTCTATTTTGTTTTCTGGCATAGTTTATGTCTGGATTCAGCTCTACCCCCTTGTGTGTTTGGACTACTGGTTGTACAAAACAACAATCATATAATAGTCATTGTGACTCTTAATTGATTTTTATAGATCAAACAAAAAATAGGACAACTGATTACACTTGGTTTGAAAGTGGCAGAGTATTTAGTATTTAAGTCTTCAGACAAGAATAAACACCAAACTGGACTGAGCTCATAACTTGGATTAACTTTACAGGACACCGCAAATCAGACTTCATCTGTTGAGGAGACCCGCGGTCCTCAGTAGTGGCGTCAGCATCTTTAAGGGCGTGGTCTGTTGGTGCAGAAGCATCTCAATCGCAGACAGGGAGACCTCAACAAGCGGATCAAGAATCCAGTTCCATTCAGGGGCACCCATTCAATTCTGTCGAGGTCATGTGTGTCAGAAGAATCCCAGCTAAGACGTCACACCCATGCCGGATGCACTGACTGCCCTGAGGAGCTACTTCAGTGACAGACTGCTTCACCTGCTACCTATGAAGGAAAAATACCGCAGGCTCCTCCTTCACGCTGCTTTTACAATATTGTAAAAATGTGCATCACTGACGTTTATGCATAACCCTCATCATCCATACAATACGTTTTTGTGTGACAACACAATCATACATTGTTCGGCTCTTATGTTTCTACCGTGTTCTTAATGTGTTAAACTTAGTATAATATTTTGCTGCTGTAACACAGACATTTACCCACTCTTGGAAGTATAGAGGGTTACTTTATCTTGGTTGCAGCCTTTATTTTATCAAGCTAAAGAGACAAAACACCATTCAAGCTCTCATTAACACTTATGGATAATTTTGATATTGCATGTTTTTCACTTTTTAAGGAAAGCAGAGCACCTGATCCACCTTGATCACTGTTTACTCTGAAAACTCCATGTCCCTAGGATCAGGACTTCAGCTTACATTTAGACATTTGGACATTTAGCCTTATTTAAGGATGAGGACAGCATAATTAGATAGTTGTGACAGAATTCTTACAGAGTAAATCAATCGGTGACAAAAGGCTCTGGTTTATTTGTTGCGATTAAAAATGTAAATGTTTTAAAATGTATAAAATACTCAAAATAAAACAATGAAAACATTTTAAATTAACTGATGTTAAAAAAAAGACAGAGTCACTTTCCATTCAGATTGACAGTTTTGGGCAAACGTTACTAGAAAGAGACTAAATTATGTATTTCATCTACTTCACATATTGTAATATTGCTGGTTAGGTCATACATTGTAATAGTTCCAACACTGGAAATCTACGATTTTGGTCTTTTAATGGAATATTTTATATTTACATTTATTCAAGTGGTAGACATTTTGTGCAGGGTGACAGGCAAATGAAGCCGTTAAGATAACCACTCCAAAACTCAGTTTCATGTTCCACCTGGCAAAATTATTACAAGTACCTAAAGCCTTGTGTGCCATAAAACCATTATCCATACCTGTATGCTGATTTGAACTGGTTGCCTCTCTCCACTCTTAGTGTGTGCAACTCCTTCTGTGTCATAGCGTCCAGAATAGACCACTGACTGTGGATCTTTCGACTGCTTCTCCAGGGGGAAGGTCACCCCACCCACACTCATTGACCTGCAGGCAGGCACATGAAAAAAGATTCATTGATAAACATTCTTAAACAATGATATATGTGTCTCGAGAATAGGAGACCAATTAATCAGCAGGCAAGAGACTAAGGTTGTCAATAAAAATGTCACATTAAAAAACCATGATCTATCTAAAGAAAATATTTGATTAGATGAAAAATTATTAAAAAATGAACATGCTTTTAAAGCCAAATAAGGCCTATCGGTATATTAGCTATCTTCCCCAAAAGCCCCCATCCCCTGCCTTGTGCTAACAATCCCCCTGATTGAACTCCTCAAATTAGACTTGACTCATTAATAATCTCACAATGTCCATATGACTCAGCCTATTTCTATGAAGTCAGCGATATGCTCTAAGGTACGATTCAGTAGTGACTCAATAATGAAGATATATACAATTAACTATATTTTCTGAGCTCAGTCATGAATAAAATTAGGTTTCCTTGCGTCAATTCAGATAATCTAAATTTAAACAATTGGACTATTTTTTTGGAGTGACGGTAAAAAAACTGTGTTTTTTACAAAAATCTCCCCTAGTAAACCAGGTGTATTATACTTGCTTATGAAAACTCTTATCCACTATCACACATGTTGACTTCCGGTGTCACCATCCGGTGTCGCCATGACAACATGTACAGTGAGACAGGAAGAAAGGCTTACATATAGGTTTCATGAGAATGACCCAAATCTATAACTACTACACTTCTACTATGCATCACGTGACCTATTTTTATGCCTGAGTGTTTGCAGACCCTTTTCCCTCAAAGAAATCCAATAATAATGCTTGTTTAGAGATGACTGGACATTTTTTGTTACATAAACATTTATTATAGGGAACTCACAAGGGCCATAAAGTCATAAGAATGTCAGCAACAGAACCAATTTCTGCCTTTGTAGAACATTGATTGAAGTAGAATTTGATCTGTTTTATTAATAATTTTGTTAATGGTTAATGGTTGAATCAGTTGCAACAGCTATTAGTATCTTATGAACATGATGAAAAGAACAGGAAGCGACCATTTTTTTTCTCATTATCTCAAGAAAACAATTGATTGTTGTAGCTTTGGGTACTGGGAATTTTGGAATCATTATTAATAATGACAATAAATAATAATGATAATAATGATTAATTAATGTAGTGTTTCACTAACTACGTTAATTAAGGTTTTATACTAAGTCACGTGACAGTGCAACCCGGAAGTTAAGCATAGATCCCAAAATATGAGAGACACAGCAGATGTAAACAACAACTGAATGGAATATTTGTGTATTACACTGACTTTTCCTGAAGTGACAAATTTGAAATTAGTGTGTCCGGGTATGCAACATATATAAGTGTACTTCATAAAAAGTTCTGTTGCGTCGTGGCTTTTGCGTTGCGTAGTGGTATTTTCAGCATGATTTCCAAATGCTACACATTTTGTGAAACGGATGAAGATTCATTCAATTATTCTCTGTTACTGCTTAAGATGTTTGGTTAATTGGCTTGTGTCTTGTATATTTTCATGTGTATTATTAATTTGCAGTGTGTCTACCCCTATGGGCCACCATAGATATAATTATGTTCTTCTATTCAGAACACACATCTCTGCAGCATCGTAATATTGACCTAGCTTCTATGCACATCACAAATCTGTTTACTTTGTTGATAATTGATTAAAAAAAACTTTGAGAAAGAACCCGCATGTTGCTATAAATCAGCTGTGTGCCTCTCTAATGCTTTCTCTTTTTTTTTTACCTTGACAAATAATTGAGTGAGAAATGCCTACAGTATTTATCTGTGGTGGATTTGACCTGAGGCTGATTAGCGTTTATGCTGCATTCAAGCACTCCACGTAAAATGCTGCTTTTACTGGAAGACATGAGCAGCAAATGTGATATCAACAGAGGAAAGTATGCTATGTCAAAGGAAGTTTAAAATTATATTGTTTCTATATAAATTGGAATTGTAAACACTCAATTATCTGTCAAAGTCTTTGCCGTAGTCAAATAGTCTAACTATCATATTTCCTACTGTTCGTGAATGTGAACTTAATTCTATGGGATTGTGCATGAGAGGAGCCTTATCCTCTGTTTAACTGATAATTCAGCTAGTTTTAAAGGTCTGTGTTATGGGTGGACACATTCTAGTGATGAGGTGGAAAAAACTAAACAAATCAACTGAAGAAAAAATCCTGAAAATGAAACAATTCGAATTAAAAATACAAAATTGACGTCATCGGGCTATATAAAGCTGCTACAGTCCAAATGTAGAATGGTCCACGTGTAATTCTGCCTTTACGTTACAAAGATTATTGAACTACTGATCTTTCTAACCTTTTAATTCTAGGAGTTTTTTCAGGAAAACAATGAGCAGGTCATTGTAAAAACACCAAAGTCTACGTACGTGGCCTCGAGCGCTCCTGGCTTTATGACCAGTTCGATTTTATATTTGGAGCCGGTAAGCAGCTTGATGGTCCGGCTCTGTCCGAACCTGGCGCCGTCGGATTTGAAGTGGACCGCAGTGTTGTGAGGAAGCATTTTCAAGGATATCCCGATTTTGACGATTTGAGGAGCGTCGGTCATGATTCCATACAGCAGGTGTCCGACTGATCAGTAGGACTGTGGGTTAGCGGTGTCCACAGGTGTCGAACAGATTACACAGAGTATGCCGTTTACTCACGGTATTCCGCTCTGTAATCCCCGCTACACTAACCTAATCCCGACCAATGCGCTCTCTCTCCCTCTCCCTCTCCCTCTCTGAAAATCTCCCACTCACAGCTTCCCTCTCTTTCGCTGCCACCCCCCTTTCTAATTCTTCAGGCCTAATTGTTCCTTTAGGTCGCTCCAGAAGTTAAACTTGGCATGAAACACACGTTAAAAGTAATTCCTGCCTATATGGTTTGGTGAACTCCCCCATGCATGTAGGAATTTAGACCCACCTCTTTCCTCCGGTCTGCTCTCCAATTTTATAGTGTTTACAATTAGCTATACACTATCATCCCCAAAAGCAAGAGTATATTCCCGAAAGCCCCCAATACCCTGCATTGTACACGCAATCCCCCTGGTTGAACTCCTCAAACGAATCTCCTTAATTCCCTGCTCAACTGTTTGGTTGAGCAAATTTTGAGTAAGTATTTCTAATTGAAAAATGTGTGCCACGTGATTTAACCTGTTGATAGTACGACCCTGTGGCAGAGTATCGGCCGGTGGTGCAGCCCTGGGGGACATCACAGGTAAAGGGGCCACCAAGGTTATCCATGGCTATTGAGAAAGTCCTATTCTGTAACTTTACAGAACATTAAAGCAGGCAAGGACTCACATAACAGAATTGTGTCACTTGATACAACCGGAAAACTCTCTTAACAAATTTTGGTGTACAAAATCTTCACATAATAGTCTCCTCTGGAGGATCTTGTTGATATGGTACCATTTATTATTAAATTAATAAATGAACCGCAGAAATAAAATCTGCAAATATTTTTATTTTTTACATAGTTTTCTTTCTTCATGAGGACATTAAAGGGTTAAATGTGACTAATCTCAAACAGTCCATTGACTCAACCTAACTATTTCTATAAAGTCAGCAATACGCTCTAAGGTCAGATCCCATAGTGACTCAGTCATTAAGATAAATACATTCAACTAGATTTTCAGTAATGAAACAAGACAGACTTCCTTGCGTCAATTCATATAAGCTAAATATGAAATAATTGGGGATATGGTTGGGTCAAAAATTTTACTTTTTGCCAGAAACACCCCTAGTGAGTGAAATACAAACAATTACAGTAAACTAGGTTTAATGTCATGTTAGATCTTCTGGAGTTGCTTCAAATTCACCAATTTTGTACTTAATCGGATCAACAGTTAGGAAGTCAAGTCCAAATAAACAGTGTTTTTCATAAAAAAGACTCCGTAGTGAGTAAAATGAACTCCTAGAGTAAAATATAACAAATACAAGATACTTGAGATCTCTTTGAGTACCAGATTTGAAATAAATTGGACCAGCGACTGAGAATTAATGGCTCAAAATATTCACCTGACCTTGACCAGTTGTTGCCTACAGTAAAACAAGACACAAAGGTGTAAAATTTGAAAATGAACCATGAAAAAGTTTTCGAGTTATTGCATTAAAACAAGAAGGATCTGTGGCTGTGGTGATGTCAATTCTGTAACATCCCCAACTTTATAATAATAATAAATAAAATGATTATAATGAAGGGTTATAATTAAGAACAGCAGGATGAGACACACTCATTTGGAAGAGAGAAACATTAGAGGTCACATTCCAGGCCTCCTCCAGAGGAGACTTTCACAATATGTACTCTGGTCGGTGCATATTGATAACAGCATATATTTCTAGGATTTTGGGATGAGACAGACCCATATGAGACACATTGTAACTTGTAACAATTGTGAACCTGGACAAAAGAAGCCTCTTGAAATAGTGCAAAGAGTATGGAAAAGGCTTATTCAGTAAGTAAAATATCCAAGCCAGGTGAAAGTTGAACAGTCTGGACGACCTGTTCCATCTTCTGTCGTAAACAAAACACTAAACTCCACAAAAGGACAGCATACCTACAGTCAAGCATAGAGGTAGAAGTGTCATGATTGTGAGGAAGCTTTGCTGCTTCAGGGCCTGGATGATTTGAGGGAACTGAGGGAAGATGAATTCTTCTCTCTACTTCTGAAGGAGGATGTCAGGTCATCAGTGCATCACAGCGTCAGGCAATTTCATAAATAATGCATAAAAAAAACCGTGTACACAATATCCCAACAAATATAAATAGTAGGAAGAATTGGTGATAACTGCTAATTACAGAATTATGACCCAGCCATCTAACCATCAGAATTGGGTCCTTTTCAGATTTTCTCAAATCCCTTGCTTGTCCATTTCCCCCAATTCCATCTCATCAACTTCCAGAACAATATTTTCTGTCTGATATATTCCACCCACTGTACCCACCCCCCTGGAAAGATCCTATCCAGTACCTTCAGGAAGTTCACGATTGGTATATTGGTAATAATAATTTATCTTTTGTTAATCACATTTAGTAGAAGACAGAGACTCACTGCTCCATCTAGTATTAAAATCAAACTCTTTAATTCACAATCTCTCACAAACAAATCATGCCTCATACATGACCACATCCTGGAGAAATGTCTGGACGTTATGTGCCTTACAGAAACCTGGCAACAACCAGATGACTTTTCTGTCCTGAATGAGACCTGTCCCGCCGGTTACAGTTACCTCCAGAAAGCCCGCAGCACTGGTCGTGGTGGTGGTCTGTCTGTCATCTACCGCAGTAATCTGTAATTGTCTCCACTGCCGTTGCCAGAGATCTCATCTTTTGAATGTCTGGCATTTAATTGTAAACCCCCTTTCTCCACGACAATATGTTCTAATCTACCGACCACCCAAACCAAACCCAGCCTTCATCTCTGAGATGTACAACCTTTTGTCGACATTTTGCACAACCTCTGCCAATATTTTAGTACTTGGAGATATGAACATTCATGTCGACTCCCCTGCATGTCGTTTTGCACCCGAATTTCTCCAACTACTGGATTGTTTTAATCTCAGGCAATTTGTCGATGTCCCCACCCACACCATGGGACACACTCTGGATCTAGTCATCACTGACTCTGCTCCTCTCAGCAATCTTCTTGTGTACGATCTGGGTGTGTCCGACCACAAGGCCGTCTCCATGGAATTGTTGCATGTGTCCCCCCTCACCAAGCCCAAACGTCAAATCTACTTCAGGAATTTGAAAAACATCAACCCAGAAACCATGAGAGTCGACCTCCAGCATCTTCTTTCTGCAAACTTTGTATCAGCCAATGACTCAGTAGATTTCTACAATAACTCCCTGAGTAGCATCCTGGATCGTCACGCCCCTGTAAAAACTAGAACAGTCACCTTCTCCCGCTCAGCCCCCTGGTTCACCAGCAAGCTACGGGAAATGAAAGCAGCTGGGCGTTTCCTTGAGCGGCGTTACAAGGCTTCAGGTCTCACTGTCCACAAGCTAGCCTTTCGGGAAACACCAAAAGGCTTACTCAAAGTCGCTTAGAGAGACACTGTTCTACTTGAACATTATCAAAACCCGTCCTGGAAATTCTAAGCAGCTGTTTTCCACTATCAATCATCTTCTTAAACCACAAACTCCTCCACTTACAGAAATTACAGAAGAGCACTGTAATAATTTCATGACTTTCTTCAAATCAAAAATTGACTCAATCCGTTCTGTCCTTTCTGGTTCCTCCACTCTACCTATCCAGTCTGCTTACTCACAGTTTGAGATCTTCCAGCCTCTAAAGTGCTTCCCAGAAATCTCACAGCAAGAGGTTGAGTTTATCATCAGGACGATGAAGCCCTCCACCTGTGCCCTCGACCCCTTTCCTACAGCCCTGGTGAAAACTAACATCTCTTCCATCAGTCCCCTGATCACCGCTGTAATAAATCAATCCTAACAGGCCGACTTTGTTCCATCTGCCCTAAAAGCTGCCATAATCAGACGACTCCTCAAAAAACCTACTCTCGATCCAGACGTTTTTGCTAATTACAGGCCCATTTCCAAACTCCTATTCCTTTCCAAAGTACTGGAAAAAGTAGTCACTGCCCACCTCCAGGACCACCTCAAATACAACAACCTCTTTGAAACCTTTCAGTCTGGTTTCCGCTCCGGCCACAGCACAGAAACAGCTCTGCTTAGAGTCACAAATGACCTACGGATGGCAGCAGATGCTGGTTCACCTTCCCTCCTGATTCTCATTGATTTGTCTGCTGCCTTCGACACAGTTGACCATGGAATACTCCTACACCACCTACATCACACCACTGGACTCACTGCCACCGCCTTAAACTGGTTTCAATCCTATGGACACACACCCGGACACACACCGTCACCTGTGGGGTCCCCCAGGGATCAGTCCTTGGCCCCATTCTCTTCATACTATACATGCTCCCCCTTGGCCGTGTCATCAGTCGATATGGACTCTCATTCCAGTGCTACGCTGATGACACGCAAATCTACATAAAAACTGACACATGTCCCTCCGCAGCCTCTCCATCCTCATCGTCATCATCATCTCCCCTCTCAGCTCTCCGGGCTTGTCTGGAGGAGATAAAGGTGTGGATGAAAAACCACTTTCTCCAGTTGAATAGCTCCAAAACCGAAGCAATTTTAATTGGCACCCCACATCCGACCCAGTCTTCCTCCATAACCAGTATTACCTTCTCTGGTCACGACATTCCCCTCTCTTCATCAGTCACCAACCTCGGCGTAAGATTTGACCCTCAACTCACTTTTGAATCCCACA
>VRLP01003642.1:0-60879 GCA_009660295.1 Lophius piscatorius | reverse complement strand
CGGCCAAGGGGGAGCATGTACAGTATGAAGAGAATGGGGCCAAGGACTGATCCCTGGGGGACCCCACAGGTGACGGTGTGTGTCCGGGACCTTGAACTTCCAAGGGAAATGTATTCTGTCTGTCGGTGAAGTAGGATTAAAACCAGTTTAGGGCGGTGGCAGTGAGTCCAGGGGTGTGATGTAGGCGGTGTAGGAGTATTCCATGGTCAACTGTGTCGAAGGCAGCAGACAAATCAAGGAGAATCAGGAGGGAAGGTGAACCAGCATCTGCTGCCATCCGTAGGTCATTTGTGACTCTAAGCAGAGCTGTTTCTGTGCAAACAAAACAACCTGCAAAGTATTAAACTTATCACACCGAGTTAAAATAATTCAGACTGTTTATTCTATATTTATCACTTTTGAAAGAGGGACATTTCTCTCTTCAAATACAATAGTGCATTTCTTTTTGAGTGAAGTACTTTAGTGATCATAACCGTGACTTCGATTCATCACATGGACTATAAACTAATACTATTCTACTCATAAGTCACTGCCAGTGGTTACCCTTAAATGTCATTTCAATGACTTCTGTCATTCAAATTGTACGTTCCTCGTATTCAGTCACAGTGGCTCTCCCGATTTAAGGTTCTGTATAACTGATCATAAGAAAATACTTTGGATGAAAGCTTCCGTGTGTAATCTGTTTCCCTCGGAACCATTGTCAGACCTCACAGGGCGCAGTGGATATTGGGTTCTTCCCGGTGCAGGACTTGAACCGGCGTCTTGTGACCGGAGTGTGTGAGCTCCTCCTGGAGGATGAAGGCATTGAAGCGTTTGACTGGTCCTCATGTTGCCCAGATCTGAATCCCAGTGAGGACCTCTGGGACGTTATGTATCACTGCATCAGACAGATATTACACATGGAGACATACGGTATCATTTCACAGACATTTTATTGTCTGTCTCTGACATGTGACCACAGCATGACATCAGAAGCAGTCCAACTCAGTGTCTCTTATCAGAACCTCTTCTCAAGACTCACGTTTTCTTTTTTGATGCTACTGGTTTTAACTATATTTTTTATTGCTGGTTTAGATTTTAATGTTAAATTACAATTCCTTCTGTAACTCTGCTTTTAAAATGTGCTATATAAATAAAGTTATCATTCATCAATATAACGTTATCCTATTTTCACAGTTATATTAATGTCTCTATACTGACCAGTTAGTTAATTGTGACCACTTTGATGTCCTGCTCGTTCAGACGTCTGGTGTGTAACATGTGATAAAGACAACTTAAGAACAAAGTTCTATTTCTTATTCTATTACGATACATTCAATGTGAACACAAGTACATTGGTGCACTGGCAAAGTGAAAATATGAACATCACCTGCCTTTGCAACTTAGAGTGTTGTCAGCAATGTCAGACAAAGTCTGAAAAATTGCAAAACAAGTTTGAGGCACGAGGTTGCAAATGTTATTTTTGTTATTATTATTGTTAAAATTATATTTATATTACAATTAACATAAAAATGTATTTTCATCAGTGAAATGGTCTGGTCTATAAAATGTAAAATATAAATAGAATAAAGATTATATATATATATATATATATATATATACAGAAGAAGATTAGGGTCAGAATGTGAACATTTGTTGGGGAATAGATATACAGATAGATATAAACTTTATTAATCCCCAAAAGGGGAAGTTTAGTTGTTGCAGCAGCTCCAACATACAGATACTGAGAATGAATTCTGACTTGATTCTCAGAGTTCTGACTTTAAACTCAGGATTCTGACTGTAAATTCAGGATTCTGTCATTTTTTTTGTCAGAATTCTGACTTAAATATCACAATTCTGACTTTAATATCAGACTTCTGACTTTAAACTCAAGATATCTGACTTTCATCTAAAAATTCTGACCTTAATCTCAGAATTCCTACTTTACTCTCAGAGTAAGGCTGCATGACAGTTATTTTGGGGGGTAATTCTGGCTAGTCTCACTCTCTATAAGCATCAATGACACATGGGTGACCCTGTTACTGTTTCACCAACTGTCCTTCTTAGACCACTTTGGTGAGTCGTAACTAGTGCAGACCAGAAACATCCATCAAGATGACCCAGCTAGATGACCCAGTCATAGTCATAGCGCTCATAATTGGCAATGGTGAATGAAGTATTACTGTAAGATCCATTACTTGAGTAAAAGTACTGATACCACACCGGGAAAGTACCACACAGAAAAAAAAGCCTGCATTCAGACTTTACTTATGAATAAAATGATGAAAGTATATCAGTAAAAATGTACTTTCGGTATCAAAACAAAAGTACTCATTGTGGAGAAGAATGGCCCATCTCGACGTGTTAATATTATGGGATGTTTTTAAATCAGTGTTCCAATTACTCCATCACAGTAGTGTTACAACTGTAAATGTCAAAGATGGAGGTAATCTAACTACTTTATCTGCTGTTATGTGTTGAATCTACAATTATATCATAGTCGTCAGAAGTATTTAATATTTTAGTTTTCACAAACATTAAAATAAATACAGTTGGAAATACGTGTTGTTTTTTTTTGCTTTAGTAGAAAGTAGAATATTTCCCTCAGAGATTTAGTACTATAGAATAAAGTAGAAGTAGCCAATAGATAGCCAACCATTGACAAACGCCTTTAGAAGGAGCAGTCTACGTTTTTCTCGATTCCACCTGTTGGTGGTCATACTGTTATGGCTCATCTGTGTATGTGTCTGGTGAGTGGAGTGAGCAGACATCATTTTCCTCTGGTAACGCTGGACGAGCATCAGCACTTGACGGAAACTGTCTTAAAGATCATGTTAGGACATCTATAAATACTCAGGCTGTCAGAAGTCTCTGCTCGACTCTGTGGCTGTTTGCTCCAAAAAGCGCACGCAGCGCGCACAGGTCACGTGACGCTGCTGCTGTTGCTGCTGGTTTTTGTTGGACAACATCCTTTTTCTTTCAGAAATAATGACTTAGTCTGTTTTGGTTGGTTTGGCTCACCTCCCACTTTCAGAACGTCTCTTTTCTGAGAGAGGCGTGCTGCAGCTTCCACGCACGAGTCACGACACTGCGCATGAGACTGGTGTGCCGTGAAGAGCTTCAGCGCGTGTGCGCCTCGTTGCAAGAAGATGATCCTGCTCTCTGCTCTGCTGTTCGTTCTCGTGGGTGATGTGGCTCGTTGTCGGGATGAGGGCAAGGGCTTTGAATTTAACGGAGACCTCCGACAGTTCGCCGTGGCCCCCAACTGGGTCTACATCGCCACGCAGGAGAAGCTGTACCAGCTGACCCACGACCTGACCCCGGTCCGGAATCTGACCCAGAGAGGAATCCTGCAAACTGGGAAGCGAGCGGACTTGACCAGCTTCCATCGGGTTTCGGTGACGGATGAGTGGAACGCCACTTTCAGCATCAACCTGTTATTACCGTTGGTGGAGAACCGGACCCTGATCAGCTGCGGCCTGACCACCGAGGAATGCGGCCGCTGCGAGGTTCTGGACCTGATGAACATCTCAAACGTCCTGTACAGCGAGAGCATCCCAGTGGGACCACAGAGGGGCAGCAACACGTCCGTGGCTTTCCTGGTGAAAGTGAAGAGTGACAGCGCGAACGAGACGTACATCCTGACGGGCATAGGGAGGCACAACAGTTCGGCGTACACCGGCTGCTTCGGCGGACCGGACGCCGTCAATCTCCATAATACCAAACAGTCTCAGTCAGGCGGCATATTTTCCTACTCCCTGAAGTTATCTGGGCGTGGCATCCAACGTGAAGACAAAGTGGAGTTTGTGGATGGGTTCCAGGTCGGCTCGTTCATTTATCTGTTCTCGAACCTTCCCTCAGCGGACAAGAGAAACAAAATTCGTCTCATTTGGCTCAAAGGAAAAAACAACAAAATAGAAACATTCGGGTCGCTGAGAGGAGCGACACTCAGTGTCTCTGATGAAGGTGGGGGCAGCAGACTCATCGCCTCCTCGGTGGTGCCGGGGGGCCCGCCGTTGCTCTGGAGCGGCGTGTTCAGTGTGGACGGAGGACAGACCAACACCGAGCTGGTCCTGTTTAACATCAGCTGTGAAAACACCGGAAACACAAACACGGACCCAGACTTCTGCAGTGCAAACTGTGGCTCCCGATCAAAAAATGAGGTGGGTTGTTGGTCACTTACCAGCATTGTGAAGGAAATAGATGAGGGGGGGAAAAAATCATTTTTAAGATGATAGGCTGATATGTTACTTTGATATTGGACAGTTACTGGCAGATGAACACAGTGGTGATGAAACAGTGGTGTGTGCAAAGCTGATAGTCTTCCTGGCTGATACGTGGGTAGAGATTAATCTACTCCAGGAGATCTATCTTGCATTCATCACATTTTTCTCTAATAATTCATATTTTACTCTCCAAGGAATGTTTATTCACAAAAAACTCCCAAAAACTCCTTTTTTGGGACGTTTCTTCACATTCAATTTGAGGAGTCCAATCAGGGGGGTTGCTTATACAACGCATGGGATTGGGGTCTTTTCAGGGGTATACCCTTGCTGTCGGGAAGACAGAGTAGGCCTAGTTGTATTTGTGCTCAGATTTTGTATTGAGTTTATTCAAAAGTAATGGAAGGTAATCACGTTACAATACCTTCATATTATGGTCATGTGATAAGGTCAATGAATCTATTTTTCAAAACATCTTTGATCCACAGTTGCCTCAGAAAACATTTTTGAAGCAACCCTCCCAACCATGGGCCTCTCATCATATTCCGACATATTTGGCATTTATAATAATATCAATCAATCAATAAACCATCTTCAGAAGCAGAAAGTTGGCTCCTAGGTCCCACCAGTATCACACTATGTCAAATTAAGAGAAAATCCAGGAAGGATTAGGAAGAGGGTTGTTGAGATACATCAGTTCTGGGAACCCACAGATCCGATGTGACATCTTTTATCTTCAAACGGAGAAGACTTGGGTAAATTGTGAATCTTCTCAGAAGTGGCTCACCTTCCAAAAATCCTCTAAGAACACTTGACGGCTCCTTCAGGGAAAGAGAGAGAGAAAGCCATGGAGGAACATGATGACTCATCTGAATGTTGCCAAAGCAAACCATGATGACCCTCCGAGCTTCTGTGAGATTCTAAGGATTGATAAGTAAAAAGTTGCACTGGTCAGAATTTTAAGGTGTCCCGTTCATTTTGGTGTAACAAAGCATTCCTCAAAAAGAACATTGTATCTGCGTCCAAACACGGGGGGTGGCTAGTGGCATGTTGTGCGAAAGTTTTGCTCTTTCAAGGCCAGGCTGACTGATTGGACCTGAACTCCACATAGATGCTGTGGTTGGACCTTAACAGAGCAGGGCCTGCTGACAGATGTCGCCGCAGTTAATAAAGCAGTTCTTCAAAAAAACTGGGCCAAAATTCCCCTACAGTGCAATGACCTCATAGACTGATTAGTAGTGATAATAGGAGTCGATGTTTCAATCCCTGTGGAACGTTGACACTCACTTGATGAAATGGAGATTAGGTACGTCTTTGGGGTCATCAGGTGGGAACACTCTTCATTGATGTCTTGGCTAGCGCCTCGACGTCCGACGACTGGGCAGTTGGAACTAGTCAACCAAAGGCCATGTACTGGCTGTCCTCCACTACTCCCTAACCTTACATAGCTTTGATTTGGTTAGGTTTGCTTTTGTCCCTGTTTAGTTTTACGCCCTTTTTTTAAGTCACCCAATCCAGTTTAGATTAGTTGGCTTACATTTTCTAAATTTCAGGATACATCATCAGTCATACACCTCAGGATCAACGAGTGTTTATGCCTTTTATTAGAAGACACCCACCCCTGATCAACCCTCAACGCTGATCAGGCTCTGGAGTCTAACCCGTAGCCAATTGGGTGTAATCTTCATCCTAATTAGCGTTTTTCCGGTGCTATTGTTGAATAAACTGCCATTACTGTGTTATTACATTTGTATTACTGTCACCGAAATTAGTTTCTAAACATGATCGAAACTTCCATACTATACACTCCACCTAGTAGAGCAGTTGTTGGCACAGTTAGGTTACTCCGGTCCACCGGTGGGGATCTAGAGGATCTGATTGGCCAGCTATGTTGAGGTATGTTCATCCTCAGGCATGTCCTCTGGATGGCCTCCAGGGGGCGTGTTTCCTGTGTCCCATACATCGCACAAATGACATCAGTTTACCACATCAAGTCCACCAAATAATTGAACCTTTCCTACTTATATTTATATAGACAAAACACTTAAGTATTAACGTACATGACGACTTCTTGGGACCTCCTTAACCTAACAAATCCAACTGCCTTGAGTTTTGAGTGACGATAGGACACTCAATAGTTCAAACCGCCATGAACTCGTTGCCTGCACATCCGTTGACAACATGTTTTTGTTTTTCTCAGCCTAGGACACTGAAGCCGAAGAAGGTGCTCCTCCAGAAGAACTACATGACCTCGGTGCTGGCTGTCAGAGAGAAGGCCTGGATGGTTTTCTTCATTGGGACAGGAGATGGGCAGTTAATTAAGGTGTGTATAAAAAAAATGGAATGGATAAAGAAAGTGTGTGCTTAAAATTAGAGGTCAAGATTAGAAGAGCCGGCATGCATCAAGTGGATTATTGTGTGGAAACTGAGTCCATTAGTAATTGTAAATGTTTTAATAAATTCTTATTAAAAGTTTGTATTCTCGAGCACTTTGCTGAGTTTGCACTTTGCACCTGTGACTGTATGATATATATATATATATATATATATATATGTATATGTATATATATGTATATATATATAAATATACACATATATATATAACTATATGTATATATATATACATATATACATATATATATAACTATATATGTATATATTCATGAGAAGCAAAACATTTCAATTCTAGAGCAATAATGCAAATATTACAATAATTATTGTCTCCTCATCTGCACTTTGTTCTTATCAAGATAGCGGTTGAGTGTAGAACGTCAAACTCTCTGACATACCTCAACAACATACCACCACCAGCATATCTAACAGCGTGCAGGATGCATTTCCTGTCACACCTCATCAGAAGCAGGGTTTAAATGCAGATACTATAAGAGGACACATGGAATTAAAGGCCATTTAACTTACTGGGAGAACTTGAAGGAGGTCTCAGAGATATGGAGTCTTTACCATAAAACAAGAGAATCTTGACATTGATGTGGAATTTGACTGGAGGCCATTGAAGCTGCTTAAAGACAGGAGGGAACCAACTGGTTTGAAGGTGTCTGCATCTCCCTCTTTCCCCCCAACAAAATAGCCCTAAGTGTGAACTATAAAAAAAATGATCAGGTCTATTATCAAGAGACCTCCAGAAGAAGGAAACCCACTAATGTGGATTCCTGATGAAACTGACGAACTCGAGATGACAGAGCAATAGTGGAAAGTCTTAAGATGAAGGAGGAAAAACCGCAAGCATCAAAATATTACTTCTGCTCACACTATGTGAGCAGAAGTAACTGTGAGTTACTGTGAGCGGCATACAAGTAGTTGCACCACATTCTGTTTATAAGTGGATGCTGGAGTGGGGCAACACAGAGGAAGCAATGTGGAAACAGTTTCAGAAACCTAGAAAAAACACCAGCATGAAGCAAACTTTATTTTCTCGGGTGCCGTTAAGAGCTCTGTGGTCAAGGACTACATGCTTTTACCACTCAGACTGAAGCGTATCAGCCGACCACCGTGTCCCTCAGCAACCTCAACCTCAATGATTGTTTATTAGCGGTTGGCTTAAGAGATGAAAGGAGTTTAAGGAGTTTATGTAAGGAAGAGGAGGAGGGTACTCGATTTTGAAGCAGATCTGGAACAAAGTGTAGATTCTAGATTTTTTTTGGACCTGTGGCAGTTATTTGCTCTCCAAGGGGACTTTTTTTAGCTTTTGGACCTTATCAGTTCTGACTTAGACAAAGTCCCCCTATCAGATTTAGTAAATTCAAATCACATATCATTTTGAAAAGGTTATTTGCATTGCATGTGGTCCAGGGTTGTTGTTCTTTTACCTAAAGGTTAAAACACATCCAGGTTGTGTTTTAACATGTGTTCATTTGTGTTTCAGATGATTGGTTGGTTTGTCAGCATGATTAAGCAAAAACCTCTGAACAGATTTCCCATGAAATTCAGCAGATTCAGGATTTTTTATTCTGAGTGCAGGATAACTTTTTGCCAAAATTTCTTCTGTCTTACTTGGCTGTGAAACTAGTCTTGCAGCGTTTCCAGTACATTCTTGAGATATCCATCACAATGTAATATGCAGGGTTTTTAATGTACATTTTTTTTTAGAAGCTAAGTATATCTATTTACGTTCGCAACTCTGCAGATACAAATACAAATCTTGATCTATCAGATCTAAATGGCTGGCTGACATTATGGTTAAAGGAGTATTAGTTTGATTTTGGTTGAAGCCTGATCCAAATCTGTTGGGTCCTGACAGAGGTATATGCCGGACTGAGTACCATTTTAGTTTAAAGTAATCACCTCTCAACTTCCACTTTGCTAGTGTTAGCTAACTTCCACACGCAACATGTGTTTTTCTTTTACGTGTAAAAGCTATCTAAGCTCCGTTCTTGTTTGTCAGTTCGCTGTGGACAAGAACTATCGCACCACCTGTCCCTGGGTGCTCTACAGGGCCAATGGTGACCGCCAAGTGTTTCCCAAAATACAACTGGATCAATCAGATCGTAAATATCTCTACGTGCCATTTCAAAATGAGGTAAGTATGTTGTTGTGGTTAACCCCGACAGGCTCACCGTGAATTCGCCTCAGCATATCGTGCATATGAATCGACTCGAGGAGATCTAGCTTGTATACATCATATGAACTCTAATACTTAATATTTGACTAAATGGGGAAGGTTTTTCACGAAAAACACTGTTTTTCGGACATAACTACTACGACATTTAATTTGAGGAGTTCAATCAGGGGGATTGATTGTACAACGCAGGGGTTTGAGGGCTTTATGGGGATATACCCGTTGCTGTCAGGGGTGACAACGTTTCCCTAATTTGACATTTCTTACCACAGTGATATTGATGCGTGTACTGCATTCGTAGTGATGTTAAGATGCTATATTTGTGCTTTTGCTCCAGGTAAAGCGCATACCTGTTTCAGAGTGCAGCGCATTCACAAATGTTCGGGACTGTTGGTCTGCTAGGGATCCGTTCTGTGTCTGGTGCCGCTCGAGAAGAAGGTGGGGAAAACATCATCTGCAGTGGAGAGCTTTTAGACAATTACATTTTGGTTGAAGTGTAATTTTCTCCTCCTAGTTGCACATTTGTGGATGACTGCAAAGATTTAGACCGGTTATCTATTCCTGAAGAATTTCAGCAGAAAATGATCTCGTACAAAGTTGTTAAGGACAGCTCTGACCAGGTGAAGACTACATACAAGCTTCCATCCGTCTCACTCTCACGGGTTTCTCTTTCATACACTCACACATCTTCCTTCCTCAGGTCATAATTAACATCCAGGCACATGTGGAAATGGGCCCAGAATCGATCTTCACCTGTAACAACCCTCAGTTTTGTCGCAGTGACGGCCTTCCTCCACAGTTCCTAAAATGCAGATGCATCCTTACGAACAGCACGATCCCTGCTGAAGGTCAGTGTTGGTGAATGTGTGTCCATGCTGTGAAAGGTTTGGGGACACCTTCTAATTCAGTGTTTTCACTTAGAATTTCATACAACACTGTTAAAAACATCAGTGCTACGAAACAACACAGTAGTTTGGTAAACACAAAAAAAAAAGCAAAGCATATTTTAGGTTTCGGATGTCTGTGGAATGGAATGTCTCCATTCAATTTGGTGACAGATTTTAAACTCTCGGTCGTCACCCGATTTCTCGTGTGTTGAAAGAGTTTAGCACACAGTTAAGTTATGCAAAGTGAAACATTGTGAAATGTATTCTTTACGTTTGACCCATCCCTGCGGAGCAGTGTGCAGATCCTTGTGAAGCAACTGGAGGGCAATTGGGATTTCGGGGTTTTGCCCAAGAACCCCACTGCATGTGGCTCAAGGGCTGGGATCGTACCCCTAATCCTTTGATTTTGGGAAGACCCCTCTACCTACTGAGCCGCCTAGATGTTGAGCACTTGTTGGCCGCTGTCTTTCACGCTACAGTCCACCTTGAACCAAATCTCAAGAGCTCTTAGGTTGTGTGATTGCGGATGCCGCCTTGGACTTTTCTTTTTGGTTAAATAGCCCTGACAAAATCTGGAGGTGTAGACTCCTTCAACCAAAGTAGAGCCCTCCACTAGTCTACTGCCTATTCTTTTTAGTTTCTCGTACCAAGCAATCACTTCAATTCTCTTGGCCTTCCTCAGTAGTGGTTTCTTTTCAGCAGTTCGACCGTGAAATCCTAATTCATTTGATTATATTTATTTATATAGCGCAAATTCACAACAACAGTTGCCTCGAGGTGCTTTCCAGAAAGAGCAGGTCTAGACCAGACTCTTTATATAATTATCTTAAAGAGACCCAACAAATTCCTCACTGAGCAAGCACTCGGCGACAGTGGCGAGAAAAAAATGCCCTTTAATGGGCAGAAACCTCGAGCAGATCCAAGACTCAAAGAAGCAAAGATATCAGCTTATGCTAATCCACTTTCTTCCGCTTGTCCAGGGTCGGGCCGTGGCAGCAGCAGGGATCCCATGGTGATAATAACAATAATAGTGATATAACACTTAGCGATAGCTTATGGACAAATACTATCCAATAATAATAACAATAATAATAATTAATCATCATCATGATCATATTGAAATCAGTGGACATCTAGCAGGTCCACAGCAGATGCAGTCACCAACCATGTGACCTTACAGGGCGAGAAAACACGAAGACTCCGGGAATTCAAGTTAGTAACGTGCATTAGTCCAGTAACGTGCATTAATCCAGTAACGTGCATTAATCCAGTAACATGCATTAATCCATTAACGTGCATTAAAGTGAGAAGGATGTTTAAAGAGGGAAAGAGAGAGAGTAAGAGAGGAAAACTCAGTGCATCATGGGGGATCCCTTAGCAGACTAAACTTATAGCAGCATAGCTCAGAGCTAGCTTGGGCCAGCCTTAATTATAAACTTTATCATAAAAGAAGGTTATAAACGTACTTTTAAATGTAGAGAGGGTTACTTTTCCAAGAACCAAGATTGGGAGATGGTTCCAGAGAAGAGGAGCCCGATAACTGGAGGCTCTGACTCCCATTCTACTTCTGGAGACTATAGGGACTACAAGTAACTCTGCATGTTGGGAGCGCAGTGTTCTGATTGGACAATATGGGACTATGAGCTTTTTCAGATACGTTTGATCCTGACCGATAATGTTGGACAATCCTGGATGCATCCTAATCAGGTTCCCAATCACCTTGTTGCTCCTTTTCTGCATGAGGAGCAGCTCCGAATGCCCTACAGAATTCATAGCGGAGCCGCTGGGTAGATTTGTTCTCTATCCAGTCCTCATTACCGTAGGTAGAGGTTGAATCGTAGATGGACTGGCAAATTGAGAGCTTTGCCTTACGATTCAGCTCTTTACACCACAACAAACCCAAACACATCCATTACTGCTGATGCTGCACTAAACCGCCTGACCGTCTCGCGGCACATTTTCCCATGGTAACTTGAATTAATTTAAACTTTGTGCTAGAGTTAGGTCTTCCTTTCCTGGGACAGTCATCAAGAGAGCCTGTTTCATCACAGATCTTAATTTGTTTTTGAACTGAAATTGATGAAACCTTCTAATCAATTTTCTGGATTGAATGACCTTCATGATTAAATGGCATGTCATTTTTTTTTTTTTAACTTAGGTACTTGTTTACTTTACTTAATTACTCTTTGCATCGAGTAATCTTTAAGGATTTGTCAACTGTCTTTCTTTCATTGGGAGATAGAACTTTTAAAATAAAAATAAATCTGACATTCACTGTTTTTTTCTCACTTGACAGGCCTTCACTTCCAAATTAGAATTAGATTTGGGGAGGCCGAAATGGTCGACAAGATGAAGATTTACAACTGTGCTGACATTAAGGGGCTGCCAACCAATTTCCTGTAAGTCCAAACCTGAGTACACAGATAAATAAATGATATGACATACATAACAACATATACAATAGAAGATGGAGGAAAAAAGATTGAGAGAAAAGATTGAGATTAAAAAGATCTCCTTGAGTGGATTCATGTGCAACGAATATAAACTCACTAAATTTGGACTAAATCATAATAACTGTTGAGAGATTATAGCCCAAAAACCTTTGGAGATTAAGCTCTCCCTAGTGTCAGAAATATACAACAGACCTTTTCCAAAATCAATCAAGTATATGTAACAAAAGGTCAATGGCGGTATAAAATCTGAAAATGATACATTAAATCATTTTTGAGTTGTCACATTAACACAACAAACCTGCGGCGGACACAGCAACGTTGATTCCATTAGATTGTCCAAAAAGTCTGGGATATTATATTATATAAGTACACTTACAAGAGTCTAATAATTAGAATAATATCCCTGAGTCCAATTTGGGTTCTTTCTATCAAGTGTATTTTGGCACTGTATAAATTCCTGACAGACACTTAATGGAATGCTTGTCCGAAAATAAACATCATTTTCAGTTAAATTATTCAATTGCGCACCAGCTTATTGTTCAGAAATAGAGAACACAGAAATCTCATCAATATCTCCAGACTATGAATTGAATTAAAGGCAGAAATGAGTCTAAAGGATTTCATGTGCAGGTGTGCTGTTTTGTAGTTTTAAGAGAAGTCCATTTGTTTTGTCCTCAGGTATTGGAAGTGTATCAATGCTGGATGTGGCTGGAGTAAAAACGGCTGTTCCTGGGCAATTGAAGGAGAGGAAAATGTATTTACGCATCTTTCCCTGTATTTCCAGACTTTGCTCATGTCCGACATGTATGCTGTTTGTACAAGAGCTACATTTGAACTGCACCATTTTAAAATAGCCTAGCTTAGAGCAAAAGAAAGAAAATAAGAAAAAAAAACAGGCCATTGATAGAACTTATAACAGTTATTCTATAACACCATTATAAACTTAGAAAAGTTGCAAAAAGTTAAAAACCAAAGTTATGTGTTATGCTAGCTAGCGTTAGCATGCTTGTGATCACACTGTGACTCGCCCACTGCACTTCACAAGAACTGTTGTTTTGCAGTTATGGGATATATTAGCTGTTTGGTAAACCAATAACTCTTCTTCTATCTCTGTGCATGTTAATTAAACACAACACTGAAGCAAAAGTGTTGGAGCATATGTCTCAGACTAGTCCTTCTCTACTGTTTCCAGTTAAGCTAAGCTAATGCTAGCAAAAATGTTTCTTCATGTCTCTCCTCACATTCCCTGCAGGACAGTGTTTTCAATGGGATGCAGTCAGGGATGAACATCTCTGTGAGTCTCAACCTCATTTCTCCTCCTTTTCTGTACAGATCCCAACGTCAGTAGAATGGTATTACATAAAAACTGATTAACTTGTGTGTGTTACCGTCAGAGACCAGAGATCACGTCCATCTCTCCCAGCACCGTGTCTTTCTATGGGAGGAACCACGCCGTGTTATATGGTCGTAACCTGGGAGACGTGACCAGAGTGAGGTTCCAGGACATGGGTTGCAGTCCACAAGAGTGAGTCATGTTAAGTTTCTATTATAAATCTCATTTCAATAGTCAATACCCATAACATTGTAACCACTGACAGCTTAAATAAGAGTAACAGTGATTGTCTCGTTATAATGGCACCCGTCAGTGGTTGAGATGTATTAGGAGGGGAGTGAACAATTAGTCCTGAGGTTGATGTTCTGGAAACGGGATAATTGTGGAAGTATAAGTTTTTCCGAGCGAAACTCACAGTATATCATAGAGATGTTTTGGCAGCAAAAAGGGGGCCTTCACAATATTCGAAAGATGGTTTTAATGTAATGGCTGATCGGTGTATAACCAAATTAAAAATTGACATCTTTCTATAATTCTAATACTGTTCCCTGCTCTACCTTAGAGTGCATATATTTATTTATAATGGATTTTTTTAAGGTAAAGTTTGGATCTGATCCGCAGATCTAATTAGGGGGGTTTGGTGTGGGTGCTTCCACAAAAAACTGGTTCACACACAATAGCAAATCCAGATTATAAAGTTCAGTTTGGTCAAATAGCAACTACTCATTCACAACTAACTCATTTTGTTTTTAGCTTGAAGAAAGACTCAACATTGAGAATGTACCAGTTAGTTTGTCGACTTGAAACTAACAGTTAGCGTTCCTCTGCTTTAGGGACAGACACATAGAAGCTAATTCAACATCTTTTCCATAATGTTTGTTAAATAAATTAGGCAGTTTTGGATCTTCTTCAGGCTCCTGTTTCTGAACACAGGAGAACACAAGAGACTAACCATGCGTTCTCCTCTGCGCTCTGGTCAGATCTGTTGTCTGGACAAACACCGGTGTGAATTTGACCTTCCACATTCCCAGCACCAAAAATAAAGGCGTGGTCAAAGTTTGTGTTCTCCTCCCAGATGAAAGTTGCCATGGCAATGCTACAATCACCTACCAGTCATCCCCATCCTGCACCAACATCACACCCAACAGCTCTTGGATCAGGTATGACAGCAATTGTTAGTGTTTTTACATTACAACTACAAATTTACAGTAATTCTTGGATGAACTGTTGAAATGATTGATCACACATTAGATTGTGTTACCTGGCCAATATTTTCATGAAAAATTTCTCCAAACGTATGAAGACAACAAACCCAGCTTGGGGACTCGTGACTTCATTCAGCTGAGGGAACAGTTAGCAGCTAGCTGTCACTCAAAGTAGTCCCACCCTTTAATTATGAATAAATTTAAGTCTTAATATAATTCAGATGAGCCTGCAGAGATGCCATGATCAGGCAGCAACGGTCGACAGGAGATGGTCACAATTAAAGGAAAACACAATGGCCTACACAATTATTATCATAATCTCGGCAAGGAAGCTATACCGATCAGCCACAACATTCAAACAACATTGCTTGTATTCTGTAGGTTCATTTTTTGCCAACAAAACAGCTCTACCAGGCGGGCCTTGGTGCCCTGCTTAGAACAATGTGTCTTGGGCTCCTATGACCCTGTTATTGGTTCACTAATTGTCCTTCTTTAAATCACTTTAGTAGGTACTAAATACTGCAGACCAGGAACATCCAGTCAGACATAGAGTTCTGGAGATGTTGTGAACCCGTCGTCTAGTCATTTGGTGTGGATCTAGATAAAGTGCTGTAGTCCGGCATTTTTTTCCACCATGAACAGCAAAATAACTTTTTTTGACCGCCTCAGCAAATGCTTGGACCACATGATGGGCGGAACAGTTGTTATGGTCCCCGAGAAGTAACTACTGAGTTTTGGAAGAGATCTACGTAAAAAGGGTGGATCAAAAACTTTTTACGCCTTCTTCGACATTTCAATTTCCCCTAGGTCACACGTTTAACTAAAAAAGGACCAGCTGTTCGAGATGAGTCTGACAGATTCAAGTTACAGGTTTATATATTCAATGTGGAATAATCTAATTCAAGAAGTTACATATATAAATAGGGACATAACTTGTCAGGACCGGGAAACTTTGGACGGGAAGCTCCAACCGGAGTTGTGAGGTCTTTGAACAGTCTTGTCATGCGAGTTATCATGAAGGATTTGATGCTTTGTCAGCACAAATGCTCAAAACTGTCAGCTCGACTGTATAAGCTATCAAGGGCAGTGGTCTAGAGCTGGCTATTTGGGGTTGTGTACTTAGTTCTTAGTTCCAATTACCGCACTGGACACATATTCTAGGAAACAATGTCAGTAAGTGATGCAGAGTTACAGTTAGCGGATCAACTTCTGAGAAAAGAGGGTCATTTCCTGAAAGCAATGCCTTTCACCTTAACACCTCTTCCTTTTTCAGTTGCTTAGCCATTTCTGCCTTGGCTCCTTAACAAGCAACGGTTTTAAAAGATACAACAGAGAAGATCTTTGGTGTTTTACCTGTGGCCAGTAACAATTTGGAAACATTATAGTCATGAGGGCATTAGTTGTCAGTATTCATGATCTTCAGAAGATCATTCCTAATAATTTCAATAACTTCTCACCTTAACTGCTCCAGATTTCATCTAGTGCCTCCTTGGTCTTAAATGGACCAAATCATTAGGTTATGGTCAGAAAAAGTGGTCTCTGGTGTTAGATCTGCATTCATTTCCATGGTCTCATATTTGTTGCTGTTCTTGGTCTTGTAGTGGGAAAAGGACCATCAGCCTTACGGGATCCCATCTGGAGTTTGTTGAAGGAGTCCTGCACAGTCACAACATGCAAGAAGTCAGACCTCCAAGAACCATAAACTATCAGGTCTGGCTGCATTTTGTTATCATAGATAAATAATGTCATTTCAAATCACATCATGTTGCATTTCACAAAAATGTTGTATTATATCACATATGTATGTGAGACAAAGTCACGTCTCATCATCCCATGTAAACTTCTTGTTACTTCCAGAGGTATCCCCTCTGAGAGCTCGTAACATGTAGTATGTCATATTATATCTTCTAGTGATGAGTTTTCCGCTTTGACATCACATTTATGTCTTATTGTGTTTAATTGGTAAGCATTGTTATTACAGCTTGTGCAGTTGTTATTATATAAGAAGTAACACAGATTTGTTTGTGAATTCTCTGCAGAATCTTACTTATAACACACCTGCAACTGAAAATTCTGGGAATTTTCAAAGCAATGTGTTCGTGAGAGTAGGCAATGAAACCTTGACCTGCTCCGCAACAGTAACCTACTATCCAGAGCCCGAGTTCATTACTTACATGACCACAAGGACAAGGGATGATGTCCGCATCACAATTCAGGTAATGCAGTTTGTTTTAAACCCACAAAAAAATGAATAATACACATATGAAAATTTATCTTGACACGGGAGTCTATATTTCCCGTGTGATTTTAGAAAAAAGCAGACAGACTGGCGATGACCCTAGAAGAATTATCAGTGTGGGGTCTCCTGGAGGGAAAAGAGTACCCCTGCATCATGAACGACAAAGAGACCAGCGTTGAGACTGACTATTTCATCTGTGAAATCCAAAAGACAAGTGATGCTAAATTTCCGCAATTAAAGGTAAATATGTCAATCAGACTGAAACTAGGTAGAAAAACACCTGTATCAAATAAGTTCTCAGAATATTGGTTTGAATTTAATAGTTCAATATGTATTTGTGATCTGAAAAAAACCTGTTCAAATTCCTGGTTTTTACTTTTTGGCAGATAATCTATGGAGAAAAGACGGTGATCCTGACCATGAAGACTTCACCAGCTCTGCTCCTCATACTGCTGGTCCTACTGCTGATTCCCTGCATCATAGGCTGTAAGTTAATCCAGCTGTGTAGCTTTTGAATTTAGAAATACTCTCTCAATCAAAAGGGGGAGATTCCTTGTTATCCACAGCATACAGGATCAATGATAATGGCTTTGTATTATATATAGTTTCCATTTTGATCCACTATCAGTCTCATTAACACAGAGGGCCAACCTGAATAAGAAGACACGTTTGAACAATTCTGTTGGTTTCGTCTTTCAGTGGTGGTGATAATCTATCGACGGAAACAGAAGAAGCTCGCAGCTGAAATGAAAAAGATCATGGATGACCTGGAGCTCGACATCAGAAATGACATCAGACAAGGTGGGCTACAAACCTTCAGAATGCGTCTGCAATAATATTAATGAACTCAGAAAGGCAACAAAACCAAAAACAGGAAATAATATATAATAATAAAGGTGTTTTTTTTGTATAGCATTTTTCAAAAACCCAATTAAAACGTACATAATATAATAATGTAACACCGAATCGCACAACTAATAACAAAGAAGTTAAATAACACAGCATAAATAAAAAGGAAGATCTGGTCAAACGGTATAATAGAATATATTAAAGAAGTATAAAAGTAAAAATAGGGGTGTAGAAACTATAAAAAACTATTAGGGAAATCTTCCGATAGAAGAAAATAGTTATCAGAAGGGATTGAAAATGGGGAAGTGACTTTGCTGACATAGTTTCCTCAGGCAGGGTATTACACAGCAGTGGAGCACTGACGGGAAAAACACGGCCCCCTTTTGTAGTTAGGCGGTGAAAGCTCATGCCTGAGGAGGACAGAAGACGGGGGCTAGGCTCACGGAGGGCAAGTAAATCTATGATATAGTCAGGGGCCAAGGCCATCTAGAGCTTTTAAAAGTAATTAGTAAAAGTTTGAAATCAATTATGTGCTTAAATGGTAGCCAGTATAACTATAAAAATATTTATGAAGAAGAAGGAGGAGATGAGAGGAGGTCAAAATAACAGCCAATAAATACAGAAAAGCAATAAAAACCTCTGGAATAAGTAAAGAAAAAGATAATAAAATAAATAAAAGACTACATCACATCCCAACGTTGAGAACAAGTACAACGGTAAAATGAATGAAAACAATAAAAGAAGATAAATAAAGGAAAAAAGGCAATGAAACAATGACATATTAATCATAACGTATAAACAATAAGTCAAAGTGAATAAAAGCGTAGAGGTGGCGTAAAGGATAGAAAGGATAAAATTACAGAAAAGCATGACATCACATAGAAGCAAGTCTGTAAGAGTGCCTTAGGCGCCTTGTCAGCAAAAGCAATAGCCTTTAGAAACTGGACAACCAGAACTCCCTGTGAGGATCACAAGGTTGATCACAGGGAGTTATCCGTTTAATTTCAATAGTTTGGAGCCCGACCTAGTCGGGCTTTAAAAGAGACCAGTAAAATCTTGAAATTAATTCTAGAACAATCAGGAAACCGATGCAACGAAACCAATTGCGGTGATGTGAGGTCATCCGTCAAACCAGTGAGACGCCTCTTTGGTCTAACTGTGAGGTAAAAGCGTAGAATGGATTCCAGTAATTAAATCGTCAGATCGAGCTTTTCAGCGGAAAAGATGATGAATATTTCTCTCCTGCCATGTCAGATGACACTTGTGGTGGTTGAGAGTAGCCTCCTCAAATTGTCCTCCACAGGTTTTGTGGATCTGCAGACAGAGAAAGCCGAACTGATGGATAATGTGGGAGCGATTCCCTTCCTGGACTACAAGCACTTTGCTTCCAGAATCTTTTTCCCTGAGGTAGAGTGGATCTGTTCTTACACGATAAACTGATGGTGCCGTATAAACAATAACAGCATGTTTGTGTCATTGTTCTCCAGAGTGAATCTCTGATGAAGCTGTGTATCAAAGACATCGATCAGGTAAAGTTGGACACCAGAACTTCTGGATGTCGGTACCACATATCCCTGTGACTGTCTGTGATGTGGTGACGTGTCTGCCCTCCCACCAGGAAGCGGTGCAGGATGAGCTTGACGGGTGTTGCCAGAGCTTGTCCAGGCTGATCCAGGATCAGTTCTTCCTCACATCTATGTTGCACGCCTTAGAGGAGCAGAAGAGCTTCACTATCAAAGACAAGTCAGTGTGGTAGTTCTTCCTGACTTTCTCTTATTCAGTTATGGATTCTGATCGTCTTCTGCTCTTCTCATTGTTGGGCTATTGTCCTTTTTTGGTCTAATATTACAATATAGTTGGAACCATGATTTAAAATGTCAATCAA
The DNA here is from genome assembly GCA_009660295.1 of Lophius piscatorius. Classification (NCBI taxonomy): domain Eukaryota; kingdom Metazoa; phylum Chordata; class Actinopteri; order Lophiiformes; family Lophiidae; genus Lophius; species Lophius piscatorius. Next base: position 41,247 of record VRLP01003642.1, on the reverse strand, counting down.
ACAGTATTCAATGATTTGAAAATCCTCTTCAACAAGTTAAGGTAAACGCTCATCCTGAATTTGATGCCAGCAACACGTTTCTGAAACTGCGGGCGGGACATGGGTGTTGTCAACCATTCACAAGACAAGACCTTTTCTTCAACATTCAGAAAGTGGTTGGTAAGATAGGTCACGCCTTCTTGACGTGTGAAAGGATAATTATGTCCAGTTCTTGCAAGATATATGTCTACAGCAGCTCAACGGTGCAAGATCTTATGCTTGATACTGCTCCACACTTATTCAATGGGGGGGAAGGTCTGGTTTTGATTCACAGCTGCCCGAGGGGTCAAAGGTTGTTGGAGTTCATCCATATTGCTCACAGATTTCTTCAGAGACTGTTGAAGATGAAATCCTCAAATCCCTCACGATTGCATATTGAGAACCTTGATCTTAAAATGACTATTTTGCTTTTGAGGATGCCCCTTTCATATCAATCATAATCCTTTCTCGTCTCCAGCGGTGGACAACACTCTCCCAGTCTTCTGTTACACTAGTCCAAACTTTCAACAGACATGTTCCTGGCATAAAATCCAGAGTAAACACATATTTACTAATATATATGAAGTTTACAAGACAGTTGTCCTTATATTTTTCCTAACATTGTCTCTTCTTTTCAATTTCGACTTTTTTTTTTTGTCTCTTCCTGTTATTTTCGTCCCATACGTCTCTATCATTGTTCCGTTTTCAGTTCGTACAGTTTTCTACACCTTCATCCCCCGGTCTTTTTTTAATGAGAATTAACTAAAGTGAAACTCTAAGATAAAAATCAATCAATACTCAAAGACTTAACTAGTTGACACATTGTTCTTCTCTTGCCTCCTCCCTCTCTGTTGCTTTGTGTTTGCACTCATGTCCTCCTGCAGGTGTCTGCTGGCATCATTGCTGACCGTATCGCTCCACAGCAACTTGTCGTATCTGACGGAGGTGATGCAGGTTCTGCTGAGGGATCTGATGCAGCAGAACACCAACACTCAGCCAAAACTGCTGCTGCGACGTACCGAGTCCATCGTGGAGAAGCTGCTGACTAACTGGATTTCCATCTGCCTCTACGGCTTCCTCCGGGTCAGTCGGTCATTAGGTCGTTAGATAAAATGCTATATAACTGTAAAGCTATTTTAATTTTGACGATAACGACCTAAAGATTGCGATGTCTTGCTAGAAATTTGTCGCAAACATTCACTTCAGCCTCAAATGAATTGTATGAACTTCAGTGTCTCTGTGATGCTGTGGTACTTTGAGTTAAGGGTTACTTAAAAATAGTTCATTTGATAGCTATAAACGTGTCTATCAAGGTAAACACATTATCAGCTAAGCATCACCAAGGTAAGAACATCAGACTGAGCTCGCTGGCATGTTGTAGTTAGCATAAATAGATTTTGGCTTAAGTCTGTTTTTACTTTTAGCTCACTTTCATGTCGAGCCAACATGGTCATATGACACGATACAGTGTGGACAATAAACCGGAACATGTGAGCCAGACGAAACCACTGTATAAAATACTATTAAGTCACATCAAACAGAATCCTGTTGTTGAAACCAAGCGGTTTTGCATTTAGCGTACGCTGAGGCTTGTTGTCCTACTAGTCCAGATCTTCTTATGGAATCTCTGTGAATAGTTGGTAACACCCTAGAAACTGGATTTTTTTTTTTTGACCTCATCTGGAGGAGACTCTGGTGGAGGCCAGCAGAGGTCCTGATGTGTAAACTGATTATCTGACCTTGGTTCAGGAATGAAAGGCTTTTCGAACCATCTAGCTGCTGGTTTCCTGTGAGGTTTTCATCTGGATATCAGGTGCTCAGAGGAAAGCCAATTATTAGAGGCTTTGGGCCTAATAAAAATACAGCACTTTAGGTGTGTTGTAGAAATAACAGCAAAATAATGGAAAATGTTGGTTTTGTCTCATCTAGATTGTCTAAAAGTTTAACAGTAAGCTCATGTCTTAAAATATACTTTAATTAACTTTTCATCAGGTTAAACCAAAACGCTTACATTTCATTAATAGTAATTGATAATTTGACTAAATATGATAAAAAACTACGTCTTTGACACAGGACTAAGACTAAACAATAGCAGACAATAAAGAATGGGTGTATGATTTTGTGCAGGAGAGCGTCGGCCAGCACCTGTTCCTGATGGTGAGCGCTCTCATCCAGCAGACGGCTAAAGGACCTGTTGACTGTGTTATGGAGAAAGCTCTGTACACACTCAATGAGGACTGGCTGTTGTGGCAGGCTCCAGACTTCAGCTCTGTGGTACACACACACACTCACACATATACATACACACACAAACAAACTCTCAAGCCACTTGAGCGGATCGCTTGCTGGTACAACGCATGGGATTGTGGCTTTTTCAGTGGATATACGATTGGAGTCGAGGATGACAGTGTTGTGCTTTTCCTCTCGGTTGAAGATGTTTTTCAGGCAACAAGGACAGGGACATTCTGACCCTTACACGAGATGATGTTCCGCTCTGGAAATGTAATTTCTGCTTCGCAAGTTGAACACACTGCAATCCAAATTGAAATGTTACCACACTCCTGAAAGTATGGTGGAGCCATTTTGGTGCATGATTGCATCACTTGTGCAGCAAAGATAGTAACTGATATGTCTTTCATGAAACGCTGTGTACGTATACATTTTTTGTCAAATGTAATGCAAAATGCTGCTTCATTATATCGACATCAACTGGTTTAATCTCGACGCTTAGTGTCTAAATGCTTTGTGTTGAAAAGTTCAAGCTGGTTCTGGTAAAACGATGTTAGAGCAGGCTGTGCATCTGCAGACCTGTCACAGAGTCCATGCTGACCGTTTTCCACTGCTGAAACCAATCCTCCAATTGGTTGTGAGTAACACCTGTTAAGATAACATGGGCTTTGTGTGTTTATGAGGGTTGCTTGAGTTTAGAGACGGCTGTCACTGCACACCCTTGTTGAAAAAGCTACAAAACTTTCAAAAGCTCGATATGGCTGGAGGAACAATTTTCATGCAGGTTTCGGGGCAGAGAAGTTCTCAGATGTTTCCTGAAACACAATGAGCAAAGATGCATCAGCTGTCTGAACACATTGCTTAATAAACAAGGATTATGTTGAGCTTAATTCCAGTTATTCGCCCATATCACAGATTGAGTTAAGAAAAGGGACATACTTATGCTCAGAATAGAGATCAGAGGACCTTGGTGGTTTATATTAAACTTGAATATCCTCATAAGAAACACCTGATACCTGTTTCATGTCAAACATTTAAAAACACAATGATGATAAAATGCTTTAGTGGCTCAATAAGTTATCCCGAGAACATTAGAATGAGCCTACTGATGAAGTTTTTCGCAGTTTTTACAGAAGGTAGGAAACATCTGCTCTGTCATTAAGACTCTTGCTGATGAAGATAAACTACAGCCAATTTTCAACTGTGTGAAATCTTGTTAAAGGAAGCAGCTCCTGTATGAAGGTCAGGTTATCCACAATGTATGTAATTTAACATGTGAAACTAACATTTCTCATATTATACACATCATTGAGCCACACATAGATAGAGGAATCCCTCCCCCCTCAGAGCTAAAGGGAATAGTTCATGGTAATACGTGCAGACATGGGTATTTTGGTCTTTTTGTAGTAATAATAGTAACATTTGCCTGTAAATTAAGAAAAAATACATAGTGTTGTGCCCTTTTCTGTTTATAGGTTTAGCGGCAGGAGAGGCAGTTGCAGTCAGAGGAGGAACAAGGAATGAAATAATACAACAAAATAATGAAAAACACGTGGAATTTGTCCTTTAAATTATTATGGGAGGTATTGGGTAGCCATGATCGACTAATATTCTATATATGATTGGGGTTATATGCCATTATGTATCGGGGGTCTAAGTCAGCTGTAGGAAGAATAACAGGCGGGTGTTAAAGGTTATTAATATTTATTAAAACAGTAGTTCTGAACCTCTTGAACTTGTGAACTTTTGACCCCTAATCCACAGTTATTTTCTGTTTAAGAGAAAGTCACCCAGATGGTACATTTAGTCTAAAAGGTTTGTTTTAGAGGTCTTGAAGAGGCCCTGATATCTAACAATAATTGGAAACGTAAACATAAAGGACCACAGAAATATACTTTTATGTTGAAATAGAATTAAATCTGCTGCACAATCTTTCAGTAAAAATATTTTTTTCACATGTGCTAATGTGTCTTTTGGTACCAGTTCAGCACAACAGAACTATAAAACTTGATTTCATTGCAAAGCCATTTAAAGTTGATTGAAGGCAGGACACCAGGTTCCCAGGCTGTTTATGGGTCATGTTCTCTCTGTGTTTGCGGAGATTACCTCCTACTTCCTCCCACAGGCTAAAATAAATTATTTTGCTCAGTTGGTGTCTCTAAATTGCCAGTAGGTGTGAATGTGAGCGAGAATAGTTGCCTGACTTTATCTGTTTGTCCTGTGATGAAATGGAGACTTGCTTAGGGTTGACCTTGCCTCTCGCTCACAGTCCTCTTAGCCGAAAGGTCCCAAAGCCAGAGCTGGATTTGAACAAGGAACCGTCTAGCTGTGAGACAACTGTGCTGCCCTGCTAGTTAACCGTATCAAAGCAAACACAATGGGTTGTGATTCAAAAGATTCTTCACATGTTCAAGAATAGTAACATATGTTCAATCAATACATTTAAATGGACATTTTGTTTAATTGAAGTTTGCTGGAGTGACTAAGGTGAGGTGAGAAGAAGCAGAACCAAAACAGGAATAAGTGACTTCATTGCTGAGCGTAGAGGTTTGTGTGCTGCAGGAACAGAAACACCAAATGAGGTACTGAGAAATCCTGCACCTTGTCAAGGAGACTGAAAAAGAGGAAGTGACCCCATGTAGCCATGATAATGTCTATGATTGGCTGCATAATGTTTAGCTTCAATTAGGGCACAATTGGAAAACTTGTTTTCTACTCCTGAATGCACTCGAATATTAGAGGAATGATTTATTTGAGTCCTCTAAGCGGTGAAAATGAAAATGTTGCCAAACTTTCAAAAGACGGTTTCCTCACGAATCACCCCCCCCTGTACGCCATGTTTCTTCCTCTTATTCATTTTCCGCTCTCTGCTGCTGACCTAAAACAGAATAGTCATGATCTCATCTAACAAGCCACCATCTCACTTTCCTTTTCATTTCCATCCATTAGAGAGTGTGCATTAGCTTCACGGAGACGGATGTGCATCAAACTGTGTATCCCAGCTGTGAAATCCAGCCATTAACCAAACCATAGCTCAAAGAAGTCGAATGTGTCACACAAAAACAATAAGATTAGTGAATAATGGGAACACTAAGATTTGCTCTGGTGTTTATTAAGGTGTTCTTACAAGCAGGAATGCAGGAATATAAACATCTGTGCGTTTGCTAGTGTGGTAGGATTGAGTGCACCATTCAAACAGAACATCAGATATAGGCTCTGTGCTTATTTCAGTGTGTAGTGATTCAATCTATAACACAAATTCAGATCGGTGCGGCAAAAATGAGATGAAGATGAATAAAAACTTGGATAGAATCCATCCGGGCTTCCATTTTCTGTAACCGTTTATTCTGTCGCCCTACTCCGACCCTGTTAACTACGGTCGGAGGAGGGGCTGGAGCCTATCCCAGCTGAAACTGGACGAGAGGCGGTGTACACCTGGAGAAGTCATTAAGTCATATAAATTGAGAGGCACACTCTCATCCAAACATACTCACATATAGAGTCACCAATTCACCTATATAATATGTTTTTTGACAGTAAAAGGAAGAGTACAAACTTGCCCCGGAGAGGCCCCAACGCCAGAGGTGGTTTTGAACCCCGAACCTTCTTGCTATGGGGCAACTGAGCCAAAGGCTGATAGAATGCAGCAGCATGCTGCCACGGAGATAGGATGCCATAACTGTTGTAAAATAAGTATGAGAAATGAGAACCGACCGACATAAATGGAAAATGAAACCCCGGAATGATAATTATTAAAATTCAGTTAGAAATAGGAGACATAAAATATAGAAAATCGAGTAAAACACATATTTTAGTACTGCAGAGGGGGGACAAGGAGCCAGATGAGTTTCAAATCTTTATCCAGAAAAGAAGAGCAAAGCAAAGAGATAACGAGATTAAAAATATTTATTCTTACTGGATGTGTAACAGTCCATTTTTTCCGTGTCTGTGTGCAGAAGCTGAATGTGCAGTTTGCGGTGGGCAATGACGGAGAGGTGAGCGAGCCTCTGGAGGTCAACGCTCTCAGCTGTGACAGTGTAGAGCAGGTCAAAGAGAAAATCTTGTCCACGTTCAAGGCCAAGTTTGGGTTCCCCTACAACATCCCTCTCAGGGACTTACTTGTTGGTAAGCAGCAGACCAGTGTCTTTAGTTCTGTCTTCATCCAGTCTGTAAGACTTCAGACCTGTAAGTGAAAGTAACATTCAGAATGAACTGTGTTTTCGTTACCTTGAAATGAGCCTTTCATATCTACATAGTACACAAAAAGTCTGCCATGTTACACATCCATGTCTCTATAGCAGGTCGACTGGTTTTGTTGGTATGTACGATCTACAACCATGTTACATGAGACTAAATCCTATACATCCATCCGTTTGGGTTATGTAGCGCTGGCAAAATGCTAAGCAGGATTTCCCAGAAGTTCCTCTCCACAGCCGATCTTTCCAACTCATTCAGGAGGATCCCAAAGGGTTCCCAAGCCAGATCATATATGTAACCCGTCCGGCGAGTTCTGCGTCTACTCCAGTGTCTCTTCCCAGGTGGGCATGCCTGGAAAACTTCCAAAAGACAGGAATCTTAGTCAGAAGCCTGAACCACCTAGACTGACAGGAAGGAGAAGGAGCTCCACTCCAACTTCAACCACCCTAAGAAGGAATCTCATTACTGACGCTCACATCCGCTATCTCGTTCTTTTGCTCACTTCCAAAAGCACATAACCGTAGGCGAGGGTTGGAACGTTTAGGGGTAAGTGGAGAGCGTTGCCTTATGACGAGCCATTGAACCACCTTTGGCCTAAAATAGGCTGGTACCGAGTAAACTTCTGAACCGACTTACCTCATGAGAATGGTGTTCGTTATGGTCATGATGAGCACAGAGGTCCAACATCAGAGCGTCACTCAAACTCAGATCAGGTAGACCATTCTTCCCAAACACAACCTTCAAGGTTTCTCCGTAATTGCCCACTCGGGCATTGTAGTCAAACTGCAGAACTATAGTCCACGGATAAAGTCCTGTTGGTGAAGCTAAATATTTGCCATTTGTTTGGCATATTGCAAAGTTAACCGATCATGTTCTCCCCTTCTTCCACCAGAGTATGAAAAGAATGGATCGTTTGACCTTCTTCAGGAGGTGGATGCGAGCTCGGAGGTTATCGGCGAGGTAACGATGCTCAAAACGCTGAAGCACTACATGGTAAGAAAACGCAGTAATAACAAGGTCTGTGTCAGTGGACAACTTATCTAAACCTTTATCATAGTATTAGTCTGAAAATATTAGTAATATATTTGTGTTGTTGTTTGGGACAAGAACCTATTAAGCACGGCATCTCCAACAGACCAAAGTCTCGGTGGTCAGAGAGGGATTTGAGTCTGTCAATCAGCAGAAACTCCCTCTCCTCTCACTGTTACTCCTACTCCTGCCACTGTTTTCACCCCTGTACGTTTGCTGGCAGGAATATGCAAAAACCTAACAAAGACCTTCCACAAAAGGTAGAATTGTTAAGCTCTGGCATGGGTGACATTCTGGTGACATTCTGGTCTGATTACGCTGCATGTAGATTTTAAACAGGCCTATGCTGTCATCACTGACAGCAAGGGTACATCCTCGAAAAGCCCCTGATCCCCTGCGTTGTACAAGCAATTCCCATGATTGAACTCTTCGTATTGAATGTGAAACCTCCCCCATACTGCATTAAATGAAATCATAAGATCAAGTACGATAGATCTCCTTGAGTCCAAACATATGCACCAATTCTGGACTAAATGGGACAAATGGGTGAGAAATTATGGCCTCAAAACTTTTGGAGATAAAGCTCCCCCTAGTGGCGGAGGCAACCGACCGTCATCAAAAACAATCCAGTTCTTCCTTGCACTAAGGTCTGTGAGGGTATAACATTTCAAGAATGATCCATGTAACAGTTTTTGAGTCATCGCGCTAACATGGTGGATCTGCAGAAGCAGACCCGGTGGACGCGGCGCTGGTGATGACAATTCCAATAATGACTCACACATTTCAGGGATATAAAGACAACTCAAACGGAAATACCTCCTCTGTAGTTTTGCATGCAAGGAAGAGCCAAATAAAAGCAAGATGAATCTGCTTTAAACATGGGAAAATTCGAAACAGCCCGTTCACACAGACAAGAAACCTTCTAACAAACCCACGGAGGAAAGCGTATGCATGATGTCAATGTGGTGAACACTTTCACGCCGGGCGCTCAGTAACTCTGATGAGTCAAGACTCAGTGTGGGTAGTGAAAGAATAGAATATGAGAAAGGATGGGAAGCTCTTATCCATCTAGCGTGGTGGCAGGATGGGAACATTTTGACAGAAAAGATAGATGCTGAAAGAAAAGTGTTTTCTAATGGCCTAATAATGGGATTACGGCGGCTTAATGTGGATTCCATAAACCCCAGAGGATTGTCAGAGCTGGGGTAGATGGAGCGTGGAAGAGCCTGGTGGCGGGGAGGGTGCCAGCCATGTTGCAAATTTATGCCGCAAAAATGAATGAAAATGAGGATGATTAGAAATTAGAAATGAGAAATTAGAAGAACTTCCTGAACATCACCTTGCAGAAGTAAGATGTGAGTCTAGTTTAGACCTCAGGAGGATTCCTTTGGTGGTTGAGGTTTCCTTTTACGAATGCAAATGAGAAAATAAAAACTCAGCCACAATATTAAAACCACACCTCTTAAATTGTGTTTATCACCAAAACAGCTCTCAGATCTACCCTGTCAGCATTTTCTTTCCTACAGTGGCTCTGTGGGATCAGATAACACAGCTTAGCCTTCACTCCCTAGGTGCATCGTAACCTTTGGGTGTCCACCACCCTAGTTCTGGTTCATCCGCTGTCCCTCCATAGAACACTCTGGTAGATTCTAACCACAGCAGACTGGGAACACCCAGCTGGAACTTGTAGTTTGGAGAGAGAGGAGCCAGTCATCCAGCCATCACAGTTTTGCCCTTGTTGGAGTCACTTGCCTCTTCTTCCAACACATCAACTACAGGACAAAATGTTAAATGGCTTCCTAAAATATCCCTCCGACTGCCTGTCAGTAGCTACAATGTCATGGCTGACTGAAATACACACACACATATATATATAAATGTGTGTATAAATGTAGTAATTTCATAGCGTTTACCTCCATTTGGAACTACGATCCTTAATCCTGCTAACAAAAAACCTCCACAGTGAAAATACAGTAAACAATTTATTCAACCGTCTGTGTTTTTTGTTCTCTTGAAGGTTACTGATGGGGCAACCATCAAAGTGTTTTCTAGAAGAGCCCATCCTCCTCTGAGCCCACAGCGAAGTCTGAAGGGTAAGAGCTGGATTCAAAATTGAAAATTAAGAAAAAATACTTTGGGATTTGTCGTATAGAATATTCCACTGACGGATCTCCTAGCATCAAATCAGGCTCCAAGCCGCTACGACACAAACATGTTTAGAACTTTAAACACTTCTTTATACTTATTATTGAGCGTAGGTCCAGTGCCCAAAGTCCTTTGGATTAGGTTAAAATCTCTGAACAGCTAATAAGTGGACTTTGGGTTGGATCGGGTTGTTCCGATAGAGTCACACATAATATAGAGGTCTGTCTTTCAACCCAACCCAAAGAACATTTTGGGGTGTCATAACGACTGAAAAACGTTTCAGTTATGACTCATAGTGAAACTAAATAGTGTAACGCTGTGGCTAATTGTGTACCGCAACATTTTCTAAACAACACCCATGTTTTCTGTTGAATCTGAGAACAATCTGCCACAACATTACAACCGGTAACTGGTATTAAATGTTGTGGCTGATCGATGAAAGTAAATCTTGTCTCTCTGTAATTTTGTCCATGGGGGAAGTCCTAAACTATTCAAGACATTGTCATACAAGTTGGCTCAAACATAAAACAAATGCTTGAGTGTTGCTTTTTGGTATTCTGAACACTTTTATGTTGCAATTCTGGGAAAAATTGTGAACCGTTTTTGTTGTGGGATGTTTTTCCAGAGCAAAACTTTTAAACTAGTTTGCGTCTAACAAAAATGATCCATACATATAATCCATAGTCTGGAATGGTGCTGTTGGAATTTAGAAACGTGTACAGGAGCACCCGCTCCATCTGTTGTGTTGCCACGTTTGCCTAGAACAGACAAAACTAGTACTGGCCCTGGAGAGGTTTATTTAGTGTTGTGAGAAGTTGTTTTTTCTGACAAATGGAAGGTCATGTGCATAATCCACCTAGAAGATTCATCTCAGCAGATGAGGTACGGCCTCACGGTATGTGAGGATCACCTTGTGGGGATTCCTACACCGCCACTCCTCAGGTCAGACCTCGCCATTTCCTAGGGCCACAGACTGAGCGCTCACTGCGCCCCCTCTCCTACCCTCCCTTCCTTTGACAATTAAGTCCACCTCAGATTATTTGATGGGAAGGGGTGAGGTGAGATTATACAGTAGGTTATTTAGGCTGGAATATGGAACTTCACCACTAAATGCCATCATATTTTACATACTGTACCTTTAACCGAGCACTCTTGCCAGAAATAGAAGCTCATTATTTGCGCAACTGATCACGATGGATTTCTTCATGTCTTCCCTTAGATGATGAGAACTTTTCTGGAAAATACTTCCACCTGGTAGGAGGCAGTTTGTTTGTTTATATCTCTGCACAGATGATTGGTTAATTTATTCTAGAATCTCTGCAGAACTGATGAAGTCATTCTATGATTCTGGTCTGCAGATTGACCCTGAAGTAGAAGCGGACCCGAGGAAGAACCCAGAGAGGAAGAAGCTAAAATTAAAGGAAGTGCACCTCACCAAGCTGCTCTCAACCAAGGCAAGACAACCAGTGCAATGCAACAGTGTGTCTGCAGAGAGATTTGTACCACAGGCGGCAGTTATGAAAATACACTGAGGTTGACAAGCATGGCAGACTTCCTCCTTCAGCTGCCGCAGCCTCACTTCTGTGTGTGTCGACACGAGAGGCGCGCTGGCACACTAGTGAACTCACTTTAAAGATTTTTAAATAGTTTTTTCTGCAAGCTGATCATACTGTTCTGAGAATGCATAAAATCAGATGAACTTGTTCTCGCTCTTCTCGTCAAGGTGGCGGTGCATTCATTCGTGGAGAACCTGTTCAGATCTATCTGGGCAACGCAATGCAGAGCCCCGCATGCTGTAAAATATTTCTTTGACTTCCTGGACTCTCAGGCAGAAAACATGAAGATCACTGACCCAGACGTGCTGCACATCTGGAAGACCAACAGGTATGCCTGGGTCATCATAGATTCTGCAGATAGTACGAAAATTCCTCAAGAATTAAAAAAGAAATTTAAATTCAGTCATTATCCACTTAACCTTTGCTGGTGGAAAGTCGGGTTTCAACCCCTAGGGGTTTGTTGAGTTACACTGCCAATGCAGAGCAGTGACAAACTGCTGATAGACTTGTTGTCAGACATGTCTGTGACTTCACAACAAAGACAAAGCAGCTGTTGTGTTTAATTCAGGGATTTTTCTGGAAAATGGTTGAAATTAATAAAGAATGCAAATATAAGTCCAATATAACTCATATTATAGTTTCTAGTTCCAATTGTTAAATGCAGTTGTTAGCTCATTTAAACTGCAATCAAGAAAAATGTAGCCATTTTCACTGTGGGAAGACTGTGAATGTTGGATCACAAAAATCAACAAAAATTCCTGCTCGACTCATAAGCAGTGATACAGCTGAAAGACAAGAATAGGGAGGATAGATCAAACCCGACAAATTCCCTGATACTCAGTTCAATATTGCCACAGAACATGTGTTTATCACAAATGCATTGGATTTAAAATATAAAAAGTGAAGCAAGAAAGAGTCAGTAAGGTGATTTTTAAAAAAAAATGTGTTCAAAAGGTGTTAAATGATGAAATACTTTAAGAACTAGTCATAAACGAGAGAAAAAACAATTGGGTTTTGTTTTCAAGTGTCTCCATTAAATTTGGAAAGAGCATTTTTTTTACGCCCTTTCTAATCCGAAACCATCACTGTGGCTGCTAAATAAATATCTTCAGTCTATGAAACAGTTTGTGATTCCTGTGTGTGTGAAAGGAGTCATTTTATATCGGTAATTCTTCTATGCTTTGATGTGAAGCTGCAGAAACTTTCATGCGTGAACTTTTCCTTTAATTAAAGAAGTAAGAAGAAGTAACATTTATGTCGGGGACTCTGGTGCAGTGGTGTTTATATGATATTAATCAGTAAGTAATGGTCGATGTTCATTTCTCTCCCGGTGACTCTTGTGTCGTCTCGTCACAGTTTGCCGCTGCGATTCTGGGTCAACATCATTAAAAACCCTCAGTTTGTGTTCGACATAGAGAAGACTCCAAATCTAGACGGCTGCCTGTCCGTTATTGCTCAGGCCTTCATGGACTCCTTTTCTCTCAGTGAGCTCCAGCTGGGGAAGGTAAAGTCCTACACGAAAGTCTCCAAATGTTTTATAACAGGAGGAAGTGGAGGAAATCCCTTTTTTTGTTGATGAGATGAGCTTTTATATGAAAGCTTATTTAAACGTTCCGCCTGCATCAGCTTTTATGAATTCACACTACACCCTTTGTATGATTGTGTCGTAGCATGCACCAACCAACAAGCTCCTCTATGCCAAAGACATTCCTAAGTTCAAACAGGAAGTGAAGGTTTACTACAAGCAGGTCAGAGATCAACCAACCATCTCCTCCTCGGAGTTCAAAAACTTCCTGAAGGAAGAGTCGAAGGTAACGCCCATCTCAGTATGAAGTCTTGAACGAGTGGCGCTGTGATGCTCAGCAGTGACCGGATGAGATTTTGTTTTCATTTCAGAAACACGAAAACGGGTTCAACGAAGCCGCGGCCCTCATAGAGCTCTACAAATTCATCAAGCGATACTTCACAGAGGTCAGTCTTGACCTCCTACAATCCAGCCTTCATACTGATCCACTCTGGATGATTTCACATGACGTATAATGGAGCATGAAACCCTGAGAAGATGCTAATATGGCTGATGATGATGATGCTGTCATGAGGTGTAACATCTGGTTTGAAGCACATGTTAGTTACCGTGGTAACACAGCATGTTTGCTCTCTCTGCATCATCATCCGATTGTGATTATTTGACTATATTTTGCACAACCGAGTTTGAAGCCAATGTTCGAAAGGCTTCAACAAACTCGAATGGATCTTATGGATTAAGGTAAAGAGTTCATTGAGAAGTTTGTTTTTTATCAAAGGTAGTTATACGGTTAACCATGTCGGTGTCTGCATTCAGACATGACAGGTTACAGTCCTCTCACATGCGTTGTAGAGACCCTTACATGATGACATCACTGAGGACATGCAGGAAACTCATTCATTTGAATCATTTGTGTGAAAATCTGTCAACTACATTTTTAGGGGAAATGGTTTCAGAGGAGGTTTGAAGCCATTCAAAGACCCCAATAAATAGGCACCAAGGAAGTTGTGACTCCCTAGTGTAGAGTCAGACCTGGTCAGGGGATTAGGATGCCTCCAGGACGCTAATGGGATAAACCCAGAATTCACTTGAGGGACTATATATCTCATATGGCCTGGCTACACCTCAGGATCAAGTGTATCTGTAATAGGGTATTTTTTTCTATTTCCACAGATCAGAGAGAAGCTGGAAGAAAGCGGAGCCCCTACTGAGCTGATGGAGCAACTACATCATGTTAAGAACCGGTTTGAAGGACTAAAAAGCTGCTCCTGGAACTGAGCCGCCATCTTCTCACTGGTATGAAGGACCTGTCAATAAAACGGTCAGAGGAGAACTCTGATGAAGGCATCAGGACAGAGTGGAGGACATGTAGTCAGTGAGCATCATCTCCTTCTAGATAAACCTAGGTCCTGGGTTTCTCTGCAGTATAGAGCCCAGTTCCTTCAGCCGCTGCTGCTGCGATGTCTGGATGTCATCCAGCCTCTGATGGAGCAGAAACAGTTTGCTCTGATGCTCCTCCTCCTGCAGCACGAAGGGAGAACCACGACAGCCTTATTAACGACGGTGATGCTTCCATTTAGTGCCATGTTCTTCTCACAAAAACATCCGGCTCAATCACTCAACACTTCTAGCATCGTGTTTCCTGTGTGGTCTTTCACTTTGGTAAACTCACCACTCATCCTGTTCATGCGTTGATTTTATGTCCGAAGATGCTTTTTGTTCAAGCTGTGAACAAAATCTGTTTTTTTGAATGATGGGCTTTTATTTGGGCTGTCAAGCAATTCAAATAAACTCTTATTCATCAAACGTTATTACATTATAATTACATATTCAGTCTAATTACATGCTTTGTAATTATTTAATCAAAATGAATCTTCTGTGTCAATATTTGCCATGAAAATCATTAAAAACTTTTAAATAAAAATGCATTTTAGTGTAGTGAGTAGATCAATGTTTATATTAGGGCTCATAACTATGTGGTAATGTTTGGGCCTTGTTCCTGAGGGTGCAGTGGGACTCTGAGAACAAATATTCGCAAGAAATTGAGTTCTATTTTGAAGAGATAATACTCATCTATTGGTTTTTTTCCCTACCTTCTCTTCCAACGGTCAGTCAAGGCTGTTTAAACAGATTAGATGCTTTGATCTCCGGGCCTCCAGCCCCTTCAAACTCTGGCTTCAGGTCTCTCTCTCTCTCTCTCTCTCTCTTCTCTAATGTCGGGTTCAGACTACACAATATTTTTCTCTTCCACAACGGTCTTTGAAGACTCATCGGGTCAAATCATTGATAATATCAATTCTACAAATTAAATAATAAATTCCGGCTCTATCTCGGTTTGAAAAGTGACATATTTGTCATGGATACATTTTGCATACATTTTTACCCTGCCTTAAACTTCTCTCACCTCTCTGTGCTTGTAGAAGTGTAACTGCAGTAACTTCTACAAGCACAGAATGTAAATAAACAGCAGTTATTCATTGGTCACAGTGGGGGAGATGGAAAGCTGCTAGCTGAGGTCAGAATGGGGTCAGTTAGTTCTGTCTGATGCGGTGAAAGGCTGCTGATAATCTGAGCCTGTGTTATCAAAGTAAGCAGAATTTAATGGTGCTCACCCTCCGCACAAACTGTATCTCAGAACTAAAAGGCAGAAGTTTCAAACACGGAATTACCTACACTTATTATTATTATTCTGGAATACTTATAAAAATGACAATTCAATTGTAAACTTGTTTTATAAATGACATGTGCGTTTTAACTTAACTTGAATCTGATTGTCCAATCAATTATTTCTTATCCTGAAAAGCCCTAAAAACAAGGTTCCCCGTCCGTTTTTGTGACATCAGTGAGTTTTGTGTGGAAGTGGACGCTCCAGGTTCCGTCAGCTGAGAAACTAAATCTCTGTTCATAATGTTTCCATCTGGCACACTTGACTCCTGCAGATGGTGGAGTGAACTTCTGCAGTCATCATAATGTCCCTGTTTGGTTTAACCACAGTTGTCATGACTAGACTAGTTAGTAGTAACTAACTAAAGTACTTGCACCCATGGTCCAGCTTATTTTTTCAATCAATGTTAAGACTTTTCCTCCGCATGAAAATTTCATTGCTAATTCCAGATCTGCTGGATGAACCTGGATGTGTGATTAGTTTCATTTATGTTGTTGTGCCCCAAAAACTATGGAATAATATTCAGACATAAAAGAAAACCTCTTTGCATCGAGCTGAAGGTGAGAGCTTGTTTTCTCACGATGACAACTTAACATGAAATAATTACCTTGTGATCTCGACTGGACCTTATAAACCAAGTCTCGAGCTAATCTGCACCTCCTTACCATCATTGTCAATCCAACCTGAGCCCCTCATCTGGTTAATTATGAATTTAACAATCTGAACAGGATCACCGAGGTGCACTCGCCTGAAAATGTTCCTCATCTACTGCCTTCTCCATTAATGACGACGGCTGATCCAAACATTATATCTAACTAAACAGACATGATGCAAACTCTTCCTTAGACATTGATTTATTGATTGATTGATAAAATCTGAGACTGAGTTAAATATCTGGCAAAAGCAACCCTTTTATTAGTTTGAGATTACCCTTATTTGTACTAAAGCAGTAATGACTGCCCCGCTCCCATAAGTACCTTTTTTTCACTCCAATATATTACATTTGCTAATTTCTGTCAAACCAAACTGGTTGAGGTGTTTCTCCGTCTGGACTGGCGCAGAGATGAACTCAGAGCCGATAAAACCTGCCATAATATCTGGATCCTACTGATCCGGTGTCAGTTCTAACTTATCACATAGATAACACAGAGGATGCCGATGTAAATGATATCTTCAACCATCTGGTATTAGTAGAACACCAGATGTATGTTTTAATTTAGAAATTGTATTATTTTATTTATCAATATAACGGATAGGTTGACTTCCTCAAACGGTCAAATAATGTATAAGCACACCAGAGAATTAGCCTTAAAATCATCTCTTTCCCATCGTTGCGATTCACAAACTCTAGTTCAACAACAACTCAGGCTTAGCTTGACAGCTAGCCTGAACCAGACCAGGCAAGGTTGAGAGAAGAAGTTCCCAATCCTAATCCTTATAACTGAGCCTGAACTATGCTGGGCTGAAGTGTGGAACTGGAATAAGCCTGGATCATTTAACAAACTTGCTTTATGAAACTGGCCTCATTCATTACGAGTCACTGGATCAAAGGTGGATAGCTCGCCCTCGGGGGGAAAAAGTTTCAGAATAAAGGACTTAAAGGCTAATAAAGTAAATTCTGAGGGTCCATTCGACACAAAAACCTCTCGCACCTCTTGCTGCTCCCGCTCCTCTGCTCCAAATGTGACCTGTCGAACGTTACCCGTCTGTCATCGGTAAACGTTTCTTCATTTCTTGATTTGGCGTGAAAGGTGGAGTCAGATGAAACACAGAGATGACGGGCTGACGCTGCGACGAACCAACAACTTTTACACACACAGGGAGAAAATAGACTCAACATGTTGCATTTAATGCCAAATGTACAGGAAGGCACCAATGACTGAGAATCTGCAGTAGCTGTTGAACAAAGTTTATTAGTTTTCTCTTGACTGGACAACTCTCAGAATTGCTTGATGGTGATAATGTGGTCCATAGTTCAGTGGTGCTCACAAACACCTGCTGCTTACCTTTGGCATTTAACATTACAGTCAACCAAGTCAGACGGAGTCTGATCCAGTCTCTCTGTCAGTTGAGTGGGCGGGCCTTAGTGTTCATACCTACACTCACAGCTGTCCATCCACGATGACAGCAGGCCTGGACAGAAGGTAAAGAGTAAGCCCACTGATTGGTGACTGGGCCTCACTGTGACGTGGTGAAGCAGCGTGACAAAATGATAGGACTTCAGAAGCCTGCCGTTACATTCGGCACAGGCTGCACTGGCGTCAGTTTAATAAGGACGGTATGAGAAAGCGCTCAGGACTCGCCGCATTCTGATTCTTTAGTCGTGACAAAACGCGATAAACATTTGCGGGGGGCACGAGCAGCCTGACGTGGAGATACCCTGAATATGGATGGCACAGATGACGTCCGGCCATTCTTCCACTGACTTCCCTTGGTGGAGGATTTAGTCTAATCTGTATCAAACACATTAAGCAGCTGCAGGTGGTCAGCTGGCTGCTCGCCTCCGCATCCAAGTGTCACAAAGAGATTTTTTCAAATCTGCGTGGATATGTTTACCATTTCCTTTTATCTCGCTGCCTGGTGCTGATTTACATTTGAGCCAGGATACACTGTCTGTCAAACTGCTGCAGCTGCTTGCAGGCACTTGGAGGGAGTGCAGACAGAATGTAAGCCCACAGTGTCTCACGCCGTTATCTCTGCTGAGTTCTGTCCTGGAGGAACACACATACACCTACCTGCACACACACACACACACACACACACACAACGTTACACACAGCCCACAACTCCGTCACTGGTCTTACAAACATGGCACGGTATTTCATGTCTGCTTTCATTTACCCTCTGTCTGTCAGATTTCAGAGCTGCCGCCAGTGCATTCCAAAAGGGAATACGACCCAAAGCAGACCTAAAACGTCAAAGTTCTGGAACATTCTAGGGCGGCAGTCACAGTCGCCTGACTTGAAACCCTGGAGGGATCTGAAGAAGGCGGTTGCAGCACATGCACCCAGGAATGTTACAGAACCGGAGGCCTTCAACCATGAGGAACGGGCTAAGATTCCTCAGGAAGGCTGCCAGGTGGCGCCCGGCTGTGCCTCAGCGGGTCAAAGCAGCGACAGGCCCGTCACCTCTCACTACTTTTACATCCTGATAGAGGAGATCTCCTCCTGGATCATTTTCCTCCATCCACAGCAGAGGAAAAATGGACGTAAAGACCCTTTGCAGTCCTACAATGACAGTCCAACCATAGTCTGAGAGACTCTCACAGTAGCCCGATTCATTCCTGTGCCCCCTTCCCCCCAGCAGCCCCTGGAGGGTGTCAGTAGTTCAGGGCTGGGGGTGTGAGGGTCTGAAGCGGTAGCTAGCTGTTGTTCTCAGCTGTCATGTACTTCAGAGCGGCGAAGCCGTAGCGTCGCGACATGTTCTGCTGGAACTCCTCCTTCAGGGTCTTGAGGCAGACCCGGTACTGCTTGTTGGAGCGGAACTTGGTGATGTCGAAGCTGGGCGCGTGAGGCATGTGGATCATGTAGGCGTTGGGTAAAACCACAAACTCATACTCCTGCAGACAGAAGGAAGGCCAGAACTTTTAAGTCCAGACAGCTGAGTTCAATATTCTCATGGCTGCTTGTTAAGGCTAATTTTTTTATTTTCATTTTCAGAGATTTCTCCGGTAAAATCAGAAAGCTGAGCAATTTAAATAGCCTAGCTATTCAACCCCCATTATATATGAATCAGAGCTGAGAGGGTGGCTTTTCTAAAATATTTATTCATCATTTGAATGTATCTGACACCGCTAAATCCGTGAAGCAGAAGTATGAAACTTAAGGTGTGCACTCATTTTCACTGCACAAAAATGCACCATAAAATGTTTTATTTTCCCTTGTTTAGGAAATGAAACCAAAGTTCAGGAAACACATTTCTGGTAAAAGTAGGAAGAGCTTAAGTGCTGTTTGGTACAGGACATAATCACGTCAAAGTGCTGCTATGACTGTTTTATTTCATTGTTTTATTGAAATACTTTTAATCAACATTATACCAGAGTGTATTTGTCTCTTAAATCGTACCAGTACTACATTTGTATGGATGCTTCCATGTTAATAATTCTCTCTGACACCTTTATAGTAACATTGTGATTTTTTTTAAGTTACTGGTGATACTTCATTAATCAATGTTTATTAGAAACGTGCGTTTTCTTTTTCCTGATTTAATGGTGTTGGCAGAGGTATGCCATAACAGTGTAACCACTCACAGTATCTAGTTATAATGGTCAGTGGGATAAATTTATCCAGACACAATATTCTGTCCAGGAGTGGATTTTGTTGGAAGCAGGAGAAATGGGCAAATGTAAAAATATGACACGGGTAAAATTGAGATGTCTTGAGGACCGGTTCAGCGTATGTCAAGAGGTTTGTAGCTCCCAAAGCGGTCTAAGGTAGGAAAACTGGTAAACTGGCAGACAGGATCAAGGGCGCTTAAGGCTCATTTATGAGCAGGGGATTTGAAGTCTGATCCCAAAGAGGAGCTGCTGTTCCACAAATTATTGATTCAGGTTAGGCTGGTTCTGATAAAAAGGTGTCAGAACACACAGTGCACCACAGAGTTATTTTGACGACAAAATGGGAATATATATATATATATATACACACACACATTATTGCAATATTAAAGTGTTGGTTTTAATGTTATAGAAAATCGGCGTATAATAACGTCACATTTTTCTTAACATATATAAATGGGATCTTTCATTTCTATAATAAAGTATAATCCAGTTCCGTGTTTATGATAAGATTACTTTTTCCATCAGCTACAGACAGACATCAGCAGCTGACTTAAAGCGAACCCACAGAGAGAATTTTTCATTAGAGGTTTGGGTTTCGTTGGTCGTAGGTCAGCGAAAAGAAAGACATTGAGGATTTAATAGAACATCTGACCTTAGGCAACCTCATAAAGCCTGAGCAATAAAACTTAAGATAATAAATGGTGATTCTTCCACAGCTTCAATCTCTTTTCTTTTTCTTTTTCCAGCTGTTACACCAATGAATAACAAAGGCCAAACTTAAATACTAGAAACTCTACAGAAAAATAACCTACGTCATTATTAAGATGCACTTGCTTTAGACAATCTGGAAAGGAAAGATCCTGTGACACTAAACAAACGTTACCTGAGCGTCCAGCTCCATGATATGAGCCACCTTATTCCAGCCAAATCCCACAAAACGGCGGTCGTACTCGGGGCTGTCCCTCCTCACCATCACGTAGGGCTCAAAGTCCGCTTCCCACTCCACCCTGTACGGCGTGGTGGCTGTTCGCCACTTGGCGAAGTTAGTAGGTGCGTGACCCTTCGTCCACACATGATACCTGGCGAGAGAAGGAAGAAGAGGTTTAGTCAAACGTTGCTTTCAACCTTTCAGAGAGAACGTGATTTACAGTTTCTAAAATATTAGCTGTTGTTTTGATTATAAACCTCTTCTCTTTATCAGAGAAGAGAGAGAGTTTTGTTTACCGCACACTGAAGAGTGGGTCATTCTTGATAGGAAAGGTTAAGGTGTTTCTTTTTTGTTCTTTCTTTCTCCACCGACCGACAAGATAACCGAAGGGTTTAACGACTGTGATTTCTAGGGGAGTGAGGCAAAGCCAGCATGACTGGAGGAGGTGTGAGCGCTTGGAACGGCTTCACAGAGCAGAAATATAACCTCTCCTCGTCTCCTGCTATTCAGACAAACGCTCCTGGAAAGTTGGCGCTTCGGCTCAGAGCGTGGTGGTGGAGGTTCTGTTTGTTTACTGGTACTGTTATGATGACAGCAGTATCAACATACAATTGCGTATTATTTTTCAAACACTACTCTCGTTCTGGTGAGGAATGAACTTAAAGTCCTGTAAGTGGCGAGGGGCTCCGTGGCGAGGACTTGTTTGTCTCGCACATCACACAGTTGCTCGATTGGATTTAGAGGGCAACGCTGCCATTAGGGAATACCACAGTACGTCTTGACTGAAATTAGACAACAGCCTTCATGGCCCATCTACCAGTAGTTCTTCCTAAGACCACTTTATCGTGGGCAATGGGAACACTCAACAGGACATGCCGTTCTGGAGATGCTTTGACCCAGACTCGCAATTTGAATCTTGTCAAAGTCTCCCAGATTCTTATTAGCATTTCCTGCTTGAAATACTTCACTGCCAGGTGCCTTTATACAAGAGAACTTGTGTTTTTCACTCCACCTGTCAGTAGTTATACTAATATGGCTGATTGGTGTATTTAAAATGTTGATTTACTCATCCCAGTCAGAATGAAGAACAGTGACAGTCTTCCCCGCTCCTCACAGACAGGCTTTCAGGGCTTAGTTACACGACAATCGGCACCAGTAACACACTGTGGTCCGTTTGTTGTGTCCAACACCATCGGTACATCTCTTGTCGCTGACTAATGAGTAGCTTGAGTCATGTGACCGGACAGCTGAGCCCGAGAAACTAGAAACGTGGTTGCCGCTGTGACATTCTCCCAAGTCACAGCGGCAATCAGGTCTAAGTTCTCCTCCCTGGGATTGTTGGCAAAATGAGTTTTTAGCTGAATATTTATTGGCAAACTAATTATTGTGATGAACTATTTCATTGTTTTATTCCACCTATTTTATCTTAAAATTATAGTATCGGTTTTACAACAGTATAATAATACACAAATACGTCTCTAATGATATATTAGGTAATATATATTATATAAATAGAATATATCTGTTTTTCTTCAGTGAGTTCAGCTGCATTTGGTGAAATTGTCGATAAGTAGATATTTTGGTATATTGTTTTTGGGAATCAGCAGTTTTTACCACAATGTCTATCTGCACATTCAATAAAGTACCTCTACCAAGGACTGTGCCTCGCCTTCATCATTTGTCTTCACCAAAGTGAGCCCACAGCAGTGCGGCGTCTGGCTTTGTGACAAAATGATGCATGATGGTCACGTCAGTAGACGCCCGTTGAAAGGTTAAGCTCCTTCAGAGATAAACAGCCGGAGGCTCTGAGTTCTAATCCAATTCTCCGCTCGTAGCAGAGTAAGAGTAGCAGGTTGGTATCATTAATGTGCGCCAGGAAAGTATGAAGCAGTGGGAAGCCACATGGAAATCCTGATGAAATATGATATTCCTGTTTCACCCAGTTGTATTTATACTAATAAATGGTGGTGATTGCGACGGTGTATAAAGCACCTCAGCTTTTAGCGTTGGTGTTACCCCCACTGCTGTCCGGAGGTCAACTGGTGTTGATGCTCTAGGTCCAGACATGGAACAAAAGGCACTGATTGCAGGCGCTTGTTGCTGGTTGTTTAAAACTGCTTTGTGCTTTTCTGATTTGGCATGCGACTCCAGATAAGCGAGGCCCAATGTTCCTTGGTTCAGATTTTTCTTACAGAAGCTGCAGCCGGCTTCAAAAAGGTTTTCAGGCACCGGCTTCAACCACGCACTAAATTGGCTGTTCTCTAACCAAAGGTTATTGAATTTGCATTTACCTATTTTCCCGGTTTAATTACGGTCACTTACAGTTTGAGGAAATAAATGTCAGCAACATTAGATTTTTACTCTCCGCAAAGTCTCTCCACACGACACCAGCACACCCCCTTGACTGCAGTTTACTGGGTGTTTTGACAAGTTCTATCCGGGGAGCAGAGCTCTGGACTAAAACAGAACTAAGCGCTGTAACAAACTGATCTACTGATCGTTACAGTTTTGCTACGGCAAACTTAAAATCAAAATATTAAAATCATGACAACGAATTTCTTTCATTAAATGAAAGTAACTTTAATTCATTTTTAAGACCTGCCAGAGTAGTTTTTAAGACCTTTCATTAAAATATAAGACTTTCTAAGCCCTTAAATTCAGGTTATTGGATTTTAGACTTTTTAAGACCCGCGGCTACCCTGTATTAAATTTGGTGAATTTTTATTTTTCTTAATACGCTTATTGATCTTGTTTCCTTCGTAAGGAATGCCTGATTCTCTGAAATGTACCACAGACATCAGATTTAGAGCCTCTGGTTCACTGTGGAACAGTGGTATTTATGGAGTGGTGATGTGCTGAATCTGCATTTTATCAACTTTTTTCTGAAAAAAAGAATTCCTGCACTGGAGGTTTTGACTTATAGAAGGACTAAACAAAATTTTATGAGTTAGACTTGGATAATCATAAAAGTGGCTCCATAAACACACCATTGGGACATTTGAAGATTTTTCCGAAACTGAAGTCCCTCACACATCACAATAGTGTGTGTGTGTATGTGTGAGAGAGCGAGAGAGAGAGAGCTATTTCTATAAAACACCTCTCTCATCCCGGCTGAAATGAAGAACTGATGGAAAATGGGTTCAGTAGTGATCAAATTACAAAAGAGAAAATAAATATCATTATTAAACAGCAGAGAGCAGCATTGTACCATTGTAGCACCAATTCTGCCTTATCTGAAGACGAGGACAGAACAGTTGTGGTTTCCTCAACCCCAGTGATTAAATCCTGTCCTATACCTCTGTTAATAACTTAGTTCATCCTCAGGTTTCAGACATACTCAACATCTCATCAGAGACGTCGTATTAGAGAACTAAACTACCTGTTTCCACAACAGCTGTTACAATTTCTCATCTTATAATGAGAAAATCTTTTGAACTACAAAATCCTGCAAGTCCCAAACATGTTGATACAGAATGTTTCAGTAAAATATCTACCAACGACATATTTAGTTTGCTTTTAGCAGCATTTCACCTGGAACACTCTGGTGTCGGAGTCCTGCCATCCTGGTAAACTGCTACTTTAACCGCCAGTGGCGTAAAGTGTTGCTGTGTTTCAGGCAGTGCATGTAAGGATTATGCTTTCTAGTTTCCATTGTGGTCCCTGATGTACCATCACTCCGTCCTCATCCCAGCAAGAGGCAACTTAAGTGATCAGAATGGTAAACATTGCCTGATTTCAAGTGCAACCATCATTTCTCCATTTATTTTGGCCAACTTTTACTAATTTAACTATGCGCACATGATCCATAACAACATAACCACTGACAGGTGAAGTCAGAATAAAATGAACTATATTATGACAATCACATCTACCAGTGGGTGCGATGGTGATCATTTGTTTTGTGAATGATATGCTGTAAGCAGGAAACCTGGACAAGTGTAAGCATCTAAACAACTTTGACAAAGACAAATTTGTCATGGCTAGATGGGGTCAGAGCATCTCCAGAACAACAGGTCTGGTTGGTTGTTCCTCGTCTCCAGTGGTTGGCACCTACTGAACGTGGTCTCAGGAAAGATAATTAGTGAATCAGCAACATGGGTCAAAGGTACCCAAGGTTGACTGATCCCACAGAAGCAGATATTTGTGAAAAACGTTGGTTTTTGTTCCGATTGAAATGTGCCACAGAGCTGTGACGGTAGAAAAAAGACGGCACACCCATGTTATGCAGGTGCACCAAAATGTCTTTATGAAATTAAATGATTAAATTATTAGAATTTTCTTATTTTTGTGTGCCTATCCACCTCATTACTTTCTTATCTTCCTTTTTTAAAATTTTACTAGATTTTACAATTTTACAATCTGGAGCACAATTTTACAGTGCTCCAGAGGATTTAATGAAAATCTGAGTTAATGTATGAGAAAAAGTAATCAAGCATCAAAATGACTGATTCACTCCCATATCCTGTGCAGACGAACAGAAAACAGCTTCTGCAGTGTTTTATTGACTGGACACCTGAAGTCTTTTAAATATTACCAGCGATAAAAAAAAGGTGTGGCTCACCTGAAGGTGAAGAGCGTGCCCATGTCCAGCTGTGACAGCAGCTCAGCCTTGGACTTTGGGTAGGACAGACGATATCGAAGCGTCTCAAAAGCTGGAACCACCAGACCTTTCTTTGTGTTGGCCATGTCCAACTGCACCACCGACTTCCTACAAACGGAGAAAGATTAGATCAGATTACTTCAGCGTGTTTGTGCAAAAACTACTGTTGGATATTGTACACTCTAAATTTGATTTCATACAGATTAAAAATATTTGAAACAATGACTCATTTTATTCCCTCTTATCGACAGAGTAGCCTGGATAAAATGTTATTAGGGTTGCGATTGTGTCAATAAGTAAAGACAAAAAGTGAAGCACAAATGTTTCATTAGCCTATAGCGGTTTGTATTTTTCCTTTTACCTGAGGTACTCATAGAGGCCATACATGGGCAGGAAGTCGATATCTGATAGAAACATGTAAGGTGTGTTGACCTGCCGCATGGCCACATTACGCAGCAGGTTGACGGGGTAGAACTGTCCCTCTTTGTAGACGATGTGATAACCAACGTTCCCACGGCTCATCAGCACCTCGGAGCCCTGAGCGTAACGCAGGAACTGCTGAGCCTCGGCGTCGGACAGGTACAGGGCCAGGCTAATGGGGCCTTCCCAGTGCTTACAGATGGCCTCCAACATTTGGAGCCTGCAGAGGGAGGGACATCGTGGTGATTGACAGCACAAAAAAGTATCACTATAGATGCTGTACATGGACACAGATAGAGACAGAGACAGTGAAGTGTTTTCATATCAGTTAACTTGCTGTGTCAGCTTTGTCACAGTGGGTGAAGAGTAGCTAGCCTACCTGTCCATAGAGAGCTGGGCCACCAGCGTGACGTCGGTGTTGTCAGAGCTGGGTTCATACTCGTAGTGGAGGAAGTAGAGGTGCGTTCGGTGGACGGTGAATCTCTCTCGACGAAACTCGTAGCAAGGGTCGTCCTCGTCCAGCTCTGACAGAGTCTTCTGGAGCTGCATGTGGAGAGAATAGTAGTTTCTCAGTGTGACCTTTCAGAGCTGGAACACTTCATATCATCTAATAAAGATTACACTGGGGAGAATATTTCAAAAGATGATGGTCCAAATACCCTGAAGCAAAATCGTAGCATAGAATCCAGAATATTAATTATCCTAGCGGATTTTGTAGTCAACGGGTCTAAACTGTCCAAGCCAAGGTGAACGAGGATCAAAAGCATTTACGATTTTATACAAGAGACACAGATTTGATGAAAATCTTAAATTTTTAAAGCTCGGAAGATAAATTTCAAATCTGTCATTGATGATACAGAAATGGCTTTTTAATCCAAATTTTTTTTTTTTAAAGATTCAAGATGAAGCTTCTATCATTCAACCACCGTCTTTCAAAATTTACACAGTTTTAATTCATTCAGTTTTGTTAATATCATATAAAAATCTCAACAAATGTAATCTCCCGGCACTTTCATAAAAGACCCAACAATTCCCACACGGGAAGCGTGTGGGAAAGAAAAAAGAGCCTTTTAACAGGCAGAAATCCCGAGTAGATCCCGACTCAAGGTAGGTATTTAGGAAACTCAAGTTAGGAAACGATTATGGTTTGGATTCAAATTATATACAGACTACCGGCACCAGGTTGGATGGAGACTTATTTCCTGTAATATTCTCAATGCGTGTCAAAGAGCATTAGCAGATCATCACATTCAACTGAATCTCTGGAGTTGTTCTACTGGAAAAGCATGAGTCCTAATTATAATTATAATAATTTAATGCAAACAAAAATCGATTTTAAGAATGAATGGATGTCGGTCTTATCTTCGGGCCTCATTAACATGATTTTGAATCAGGTGGAGTCGAGCTCAATGACTTGCTGAAGCTCAAGCAGAGTCCATTTTCTTTGGGGAACAGCAGAAAGGTGTGGCTCAAGGACTCGATGTGTGTCGTGGCTCCGCTTCAAACAATGTTATTAGTGGTGCTGCAGTGAGTGACTGGGCTGCAGTGGCCCGGAGGGATCCTGGTCTGCACTTTGCTGCAGGAGTCAATCCCTTAGTGACCTCATTAGTCCCATCATTTCTTTAATAGGGTTTAAATTGCTGCTCACTCTCTGAAAAATTGGCAGAGAAAACTGTTTCCGCAGTTAAAGATTAGAACTGAGTGTTGGCAAAAAAAAAAAAAAAAATGTCTGGCACATCGTCATGGAAAATTATAAAGTGATTAAAAGACGGAAGCGTGGAGACCAAAAATAAAAAATAAATTTAATCCACAGGCTAATATTAGCTGGCTATGTTACAAAAAACAACTAAAGATCAAGGTGACCTCCAGCAGGTTAGAAGCAGAGGAAGTGTGAAGCATCAACTGCTTGAATGATCAACAGCAACAGAGAGTCTGTTCTGTTAGCTGGCTTCCTGTGGAGACCCAGTAAACTTCCATTAACCAGGTCAACAACATATGGTGCAACTAAGTGTAAAGTCTAAGAGGGGGGATGTAAGGCCTGCTGTCAGGGCTTTCATCCAAGACACCTCCAACTAAAAACCCAAACCCTCTGTAGAAATTCAGAGGGTTGGATGGGATCTTTGCAGTTTAAACATGATGAGTTTCATTAATGGGGATGACGTACTATATTTTGAGCTCTATTAAGAGACAGATTTTTGCAAAACTACACAGGAATGTGTGTCAACATCCTCCCGGATAGTGGACTTCTTTGCCATATCCGAATACGTGATGTCAGAGATGTGCTTTAGAGCCTGGCTCAGGCCGCCTCCTACTTTCCGAACCCCAAACCAAGTCCGAGGTACTAGTAATCGACTCTAGCCTGAACCCAACAGACCTTCTGTTTATGTCTTAACCCAACCCGAGTCGGACACAGTTAATACTAGCTGAAGCCCTGAGTTTTTACGCTGTCACACAGTTGTTGTTAGCGTGGTTACCACTTGTACATTTATCCGATTACTCATATCCACAGTGTTAATAAAAAAAGGGCACTGGTTTTGCCTCTACGCAGTAAAACTGGTGTGTTAACATATCTAGCACAGGCAAGAAACACTATCATCCGCAGTTATAAATGTACTAAAACTTTGTTCTCACCGATATAAACTGCTGGCATCGTGTGAAATTGAGTAATGTGACCGAACCTGACTTTGGCTATCCCTGATATGACCCAAACACCGACTTGAACCCCGACAGAATTTCTACATAACTGGCTCTTTAGGGGTTGTTTGGATCGTTGGACTTTAGTGGGTTATACTGAAGCACCATTAGCCCTCAATGACATACGTGCTTAGTGTCATCGCTGTCTTTGGAAATGAATGCTACCTTCTTCAGGCTGATTGATGAGACAAATCAAAAATAAAAAAATAAAATGTATCCAAACAGGTTCAATAAGGACGTTACAGGGCGCCGCGGGGCGTTTCTTAAGCCAGATGCAAAGCGGCACAATGTTTATCCAAAGCGTCCTTGCTAGTCTCACGTCTTTCTCCCACCTTGCGTATGCCGCAAACGCTTTGCACCGATTTATGTTTTTCAGGCATTAGGTTGACATGTTGTTATCTTGAGGCAGCAGGTAGCGACCGTCCCATAAACTGACAAAGATCTGGTCCATTGCTAATGTTTCAGCAACTTTACTGCTATTTAAGGGAGCATCATTCCGACAGTGAAGTCCACTTACAGTATGTAGGTGTCTTTACAGCACTTGTAAAATCTGCTTGTATCATTGTTGTGTTTCAAGGGCCACTGCTTTTCACAAAGTCTCTACTGGTGCCTCAGGATTTATCAGCAGGACTCCACTGCTCTGGTGATGAGCATCAGATAGATTCCCCTTCCACCATATCTCCCTGGAATTTATTTTTATTTTGGCATAGTGTCCTACTGGTGAGACCCTCAAGCCGACTTCCTGCTTCTGACTGATGGTGTGACTGAACACGGTTAGTAGTAACCAGTTCTAAATGTGTGTAGTCCAGCTGAAACCAGTAATTAATGCAGTTTGGTAGTTTTTTCGATTTAGTTTCTAAGGGGGGAATCATTTTTCACATATGCCCATTTGGTAGAAGATGAAATATTTGCTTCTATAATCATTTGCAACTTGTATCTTTTATTATCGGGCACCTTCTGTTACGTCGTTTATTTCCTGAACACAGTTTCTTATGGATATACACACACCATTAGATAAAACAAGGAAAGGTCACACACCTTCACAGCTCTGAATGTATATGGGATGGTAGAGCTAGTATAGTTTGCAAGATACACTCAGGAGAAAAAGTATTACAGATGGATGGACATAATGATTTCTATATATGTCTTTCATGTCTTTCATGCGAGGGGGATAAAACCTAGAATCTTAAGCTAGTCCTGCTTGTGAAATTGTCACTAACTCTGCCTCTAACAAAGTTGTGACGATTTATGACACATAACTAAAAACAGATGATGATTATTTGCTAATCGTTTTTAATATATAATCAATCCCCTCAAAAAGCTCATTTAGAAGCAAGGGTGAGTAAAATTCACCATTTTCTGATACACATCTGTATAAAGGGTTTTACTAGATGAGCTCAACTCTACCAACACCTTTCATATAGTCATTCCTTTACAGGAATAACAAACAAGAAGTAATTCCACCTACATTCTCACTGTTGTGGTCGACCTCGCTGGGACAGCCGAACAGCTCTCGCCGCAGCAGGTTGCCATCATACTCCAGGAAGGTTAGATAGAGGTTCCGGAAAAACTCCACGTGTTTGTTCTTCACTCGCAGCTTCTTCGGAGAATTCCAGTGGATCACCTGGGCAGGAGAACCATGGAGAAGGGAGCATTAAGAACAGAATTCTGGGGCGTTTGAATCTCTCTTGAAGGATCTGGAAAATGTAGTTCCTGATCAATGTAGAATAAAGTTGCACTGCATACATTATGGAGGTGGTTTAAACTAGTATTTCAGTCTTTGTATTCTTATATTTGTTTTGTATTAGAGTTCCATATATTTTGTGCGAGGTTGATTTTTTTGTTTTGGAGGCCAGTTCAATCTTGGAAAAGAGATTTTATTCGCATTAAGAATAAAACGATACCGATTTGATTCATTGTGTAATTACTCTCAGTGCCAGAGAGGGCGCCAGACGTTCCACACTGCAGACTTTAATGAGACGGTGATAAAACTATTAAAAACACCCTGCGGATATAAATGAATAATAATGGTGGAGCTTCGAGGTCTAAAATGACCACAAAGAAGAGGCGCAGTTGGCTTCTTATCTGGGAGCCCAATCCCATCTTCAGGCTAATTTCCTGAAAGAAGGTTCTTTGGCTCAAAGGGTAGAGCAGGCGTCCCACAATCTGAAGTTATTACCTTCAATCCCACCCCGTCAAAAATTTCACACTGTTGTTTTGTGTATAACGTGTACTTGTATGAATAAGCGATGAATAATTTATACAGTATTATTGTATATAGCTATGGGTTTAATCTATAATCATTTTTCTCTGTCTGAGCTAGAACCGTATGTCTCTCTGAGCGTGGGGCTGGGTGGAGCCAGAGTGTGTGGGGGCACAGTGGGGACGGCGGGGGTCTCACCTTCAGGTCCGACACGTCCTTATAGCACTTCTCCGAACGGGTGTGGTCGGACAGCTGGACATTCCAGAAGCAGGGCAGCTGATGAACCAAGAACGGGTTCTGTTTGATCACGGCGTTGAAGATGTCCTGCAGACACACATAAGCATTATGGTATGCCCTATATTCCAGTATTAAAACAGCAGCAGATTCATCTAAACATGTTTCCTGTTAACTAGAACCAGAACACACACGAGGAAAGGAAACATCTTCATGTGCAGATGGTCACTTCTTTAAGCCAAGAGACATAAATTAATTTAAAATGAGCCTGAATTTGATAAATAATGGTTGTTATTTTATTATGAAGTGTACCGGGGGAAGGGTGGCGTGATCAAGGCCAAAGGAGAATGTTAATGGTAATGAATTTAAACATACATGCTACACGTGTTTTTTGCTGGATAAAAAAAAGGAAACCTCTCATGGTTGTCATACTAGATGATTGATCAACAAGAAAAGTCTGTCTGATGAGTCACGCAGATGTAAGGGGAATAGAAAAGAGAGTTTATTGCTACTGAGTGACATTCAGACTCTGTGCACAAACACACACACACACACGCACACAAACAGTTGAGTCTGTATCAGGTGGAGAATTAATCTGTTGGAGGGTTGTATTTCCCAGAGTTTCTGGACTGGAACTAGACCGTTACTAATTGGAGTAAACGTAGTACAGTAGGGCCAGTATTTCACACTCTGACAAGCACACATCTACGCAAAGATTTTAATGTACAAGTTGAACCAAACTTAAGGTCATGACCTCTGGGTAGTGACCCTAAGAAAGATTTCAGCCTGCTTCATGAGTTGGCTGGGCTCAGCTGTACAGATACGCTGAACAGTGTGGACATCCAGTGGGACCTCTCCAACGCTACGGCTGCCTCCATTGGATAGTTTTCTGAGCACATCCAGCCGGTGAAGACTCATGGGGGGACCCAGAACTCACCAGAGGGAATACGTATCTCATCTAGAGTGAGAATTTCT
This sequence comes from Lophius piscatorius, assembly GCA_009660295.1. Taxonomy (NCBI): domain Eukaryota; kingdom Metazoa; phylum Chordata; class Actinopteri; order Lophiiformes; family Lophiidae; genus Lophius; species Lophius piscatorius. The sequence goes on along the minus strand of VRLP01003642.1, from coordinate 9,550 downwards.
GCTGCCACCATAACCCAACCCCAGATATGAGGAAGAGGATGGATGGACTGACAAAAGGATGATGGATGGGCATTTTTTTATCAGTGCAATTTGCTGATATACAGTTTATCTCACGGCGACCTCCGATTTGTTTTGTTGCTTTTTATGTTATATTATGAGTTATTAGTAATGAGCCACGATTCTGAGTGGCAGGCCTTCTAATTTCAAACTGTGCTTCAACAAAAATGTTGTAGAATGATTTATGCAGTAAATATCCTGGATTATATCTTATTAAAATGTTGAATGCAAAACTAAAAATATTGCATTGTCAGTTTATACCACTATTTAGAGGCATTAATTGCTATGTAGTTGCACAGTGGGAAATTGCCCTGTGAGATTTAAGACCTCTTAAATCTTCAAATCATTAAAATGCCTTTGTGTAAGTGAATAATTTCATTATGACGGCACAAGGATGTTGGACTGGTTGCAAAAGTGGACTAAATATAGGGGGCCATTATCAGGGGAGGCTTCTTGCATCAGGATTCACAGAAATGGTCAGATTTATTGTTTTTAACACTCTCCAGATGTTACTGCCATGAGGTCAGTTGTATTTTTTATGCATCCAGACGTTCAGGTTAATTTCTAATCAATGTGTAATCACACACTTAGAAGTTGCATACCTTGAGATACCTTGGGAAAATGAGAGAGTTCTATGTCGAAGGTTTTATATTTTTGAATGGGAGACTCTAAAGCTGAATGTAATGAATGCTGTGAAAAAGAGGACTGACAGCCGATTAGAGCTCATGCAGCAGATGGAATTCTCAAACGATTTTTCAAAGCACCATTCATTTTCCAAACTGCATACCTTGTGGGGATCTACTTAATGAAGGTTTAATTAAAATCTCATAAATGCACCTCTCATCCAGAAGAGCTCTGAATAGGTCTGCGATAATAAAAACACCTTTCGCCGAGGTCTCACCGTCTGCCTTCACTACGGTAGATATAGAATGACTTTCAGGATGTCCCCCAAAGTAGAATGGAAAAGATCGAAACTGACGCCAAATCTTTATGCAGCATAATGAGAAGATAACTGGCAGAAAAAACAAACACATTAACCAGCGGAAATATTTCAGTTGAACCCCCATATACACCAATCAGCTATGATGACGTAACCACTCAGAGTTGAGATGAATAACATTGGTTATTTCATTAAATTTTCATTAGTCTGATGAATCACATTTCCTCTAAAAATGAAAGAACTGGTTATTAATTTCAGGATATTTCTTCCACACAGGTGATTGAGGAATTGGATTACCCCTTTTGCGTAGACAAATACTTTATCTTTTATAGCTCGGGCTGCTTTATGTTAAATTTTGTTTGAAGATCACACAGTGACACAGTTTTGAGATACACACAGAAGAGATAAAATGGGACGCCATTACTTCTTCAAAGCACAGAATATTACTTGCCTTGTTTAAAATGTATGACAGGCTCCAGCGCCCACGAGAGAAAGGGGTTTGTTTTTCTTACACTTTCTGATAGAACAAATTTAGATGGTAAGTTTGAGGATATATTGGATATGTGTGTGCGGCGGCGTTACCTGGTCTGCCAAAGAGGTGGACAGCATGCTCATTAGTTCCCTCTCTGCTGTCAACCTCCACATCTGCTCCCATCTCAGCTTCCGTAGACGATCAAGGAGGAGCAAAATCACACCTGGGGAACACACCAACCAACAGACACAGATAAGGAAATATTACTGTTATTCCTAAATCATTATCCATTCACCTGGAGTGAGCGATTAAGTCCAGATGTGAGTTCTTTCTGTGATTATGCTGTAGATGTAAACATAAGGACAAACCGGATGTGGCTGGAGAAACACGAATAGTTCTTAAAGGCCAATGTGCTTCTTTTAAAATCAAAAAGGTGAAGCTGTGATTTCTCTGGTTAATGAAAGAAACCTTCCTGTCTGCTTCAAATTACACATAACTGACTCTCGGAGGCAGAGGGACTCTTTTTTTTTTTTTTTTTTTTTAGACGGGAACAATCAAACCATCTCCCACTCCCCGCTGGGATGCATGTGTTGCCACAAAGCTAACTAGCTGCCGCCGAACTGGAGTCTTCCTTTCAAATTTCTCTTTGTGAAAATAATTCTCCGCATGACTTTCAGGTTCATCAAACTACCACGAAGTTGAAGAGCAGAATCCTGGATCTTGATGTACTGACTTGTTAAGTTATGAGGTTTTTTTTTGTATTTTCAAAAAATAGCCAGCATGTACAAAATAGCTTAACAAGAAACATATTTGCCACTCATATGAATTTATATTTTCATTATATATAAAACAACACACTAAAGGACACAGAGATATAGCAGTGTCAATAATAATCTACTGTACTTATACATGTTCTCATTCAGAAAAAATAAAACAAATCAGAAACAAACAGAAAAACACACATACAGACAAAACAAACAAATGAACAGGAAAAAAAGTTATACAACTATTAAAAGATAGTGCCCCTTGACAATCATCCATCTACTCTGGGGTTGCAGGGAAATGCAGGCGTTTGAATTAGAAAGAGAAATGGGTCCACGTCCTGTTGAGTTTTCCACTGCTCACACTGATGCGTGTGTCAGAGCTGCTGCAGTGGGTCGTGGTGTTAGTTTTATAGTGCGCAGGATGATTATAACCCAGGTCTAAACATCACTGAAAGAGAGATGAGTCTCCTGAAGGAAAGGACGCGCTGGACTTGATATAGTGGCAGGAGAAATATAACAACGGGGTGTAATGGAATCCAATCAATTCCACTATCAGCTGCTCGGAGGCATCCTGCACCATTAACGGTGAAGCCCGGCAAAAAGACTGCATTTTACTTCAACACCTCTGCACATGAGCTATATCCTTACAAGGACAGAAACTACCTTACTGCTGCTCACAATCCAGTGGGATGCCACTGAATTTTAAATACTTCTCAGCAGGAAATTAAGAATAAGGGCATTAATAGAGCATATACCCCCAACAAGGAGCATTATAGTTCTATCTTATATGATATTCAGACTTTCAAAAGTATTACCATGATGTCATAATATGACTGCAAAGCACCAACATAACCTGTCAATCATCACTGATGACCCACTAGAAGCGATTGGAGATACAAATGACAAACTCGAAAATATTCAATATTTGTCTATTTACTAATTAAAAAAATTATTGATTAATTAAGCGATGAAAGTAATTGTTAGTGACAGCCCTAGTCAATCAACCATATACTGCCGCCAACGCCAACATCCTATAAATGTTATTAGTTTTCCTGGCCCATGCTCCAACCCACGACAAATTCTTGTGGAAATTGGTTCAGTGGGTTTTGATTGCTTAGGGAAGATGTCTCGCTAAGTTGGAGAAAGCAGATGAAAACTTTCCTGGTAGGTTCCTGTGTTCTGCTCTGCCAGAAAATGTAAGTTTTAAGTTTAGTTCAAATAAACAAACAATAAAGGCTTGTGCTGTGTTGGAAAGCACTTTGAGTGGTCAAGGGGAGTACAATAATATTTAAATAATATATATATGTAAGTCCAATTCATTTGTGGTTACACTGTGGTAATTGTGAGGATATCTCTCAAACTGTCTTCATTTTTTTTTTTAAAGTACTGAAAAAAATACTAGCCGATAAATCCATGGTGAGAATCACAACAGGAGCTGCCCAGCATGTATTAATACACTCTGGTCACATGTGTGGTTGACATTAGTTGAACGTGTGTGATTGCTGGGGCAGCTCCAATAGACTGCAATGCATAAAACGGAAAAAAAAAGGTTGCATAGCATTCTGAGGTCTTCCAGTGTCTCAAGACCAAAGCTAATAAGTTCTCCACAAGATGTATATCGAGTTTTTTTGATACCACAAACTCATGAAAACCTCACTTGAAATACATAATGAGAGTATATTTGCAATAAGAAGTTTATCAGTTTAATTAATTTGACTATCGGCCAAATAATTTGTCATCAAATGTCCTTCTAAGTTTTTAGAAATGAAAATAATACATTTGTCACTTGTTGAATTTATATACGGACTCAGTTAAAAATGAAGGCCTAGTGTGCGACTGGTTGAAATGTAGCCCATTCATGCTAACATCTATAGCTCCTGCACTCACCAGTGTTAAATCCTCTGCCCAGAGCCGGCCAGGGTCGATGATTCTTCCATAGGTTCCCCAGATACCAGTCGCTCTGGTTCTCCACCAGACCAAGAACCTGCTGACCTGCACACAGAAAATACAACATCACGGTTTTCTCTACACATGTAGCAACTTGCATTGCATGCTTGAATGTGTTTTGTTTTACTTAATACTTTCAAGAAAATACAAGCCCAGAAAGTGCTCTGGACTTGGGCGATGGTCTTCATGTTATCATTCAGAAAAAGGGTCATATTCTAGTAGAAAAGGCAACTTTAGAATATACTGGTAGGAGAGTGGAAAAAGTCTTTGCAGGAAGAGTGGGATGTCAATGTTATTTAAAATTAACTAGGCCTATAGTTATATCCCCGAAAAGCTATCCCCCTGATAGAATTTCTCAAATTTTATAAAAAAACTCCTTCTAGTGAGTAAAATAATAATTAAAGTAAAACACAATGTATACAAGGTTAATGTCTTTGTGCCGATTCATAAGCACCAAATCTGACCTCAATCGGACCAGCGGGTGAGAAATTATCGGCCTAAAACTTTTGGGGTTAACATCCCTTCTAGTAGTGGAAATACACACACGCACACACACACACACACACACAGACACACAGACACACACACAGACACAGAAACACACAGACAAACTCCTCCAAATTTGTTTTCCTCAGGATTTTCATTATAATTTGTGCTTTGCAAAATTCCCTCACTTATTCCCTTGTTAACCGCTAAGAAATCCTTCACTGTTTGTTCAGTTTGTTAACTGTGTACACACATCTGAATTCATATTTTAAATTGTGATCAGCTCGTTTACTTTTCTTTTGTACTAATGCTACTCTACGTGTTTTCATTTTTGATGTTGCCGGAACCTGTACAATAAGTTTTTCACTGTATTGCACCGATAATGATTGTGTATGTGTCCCATCAAATTTGAATAAATGATAGAGATTATTCAAGAATTCGTGCTAATTACAATCTCAGGAAAGCAGCTTTAAAGTTAATTTCAGGCTCAGTGAAAATAATTGATGTCATTGGTTTTATTAGCAGAGGATCTCCAGCTTACTGTCTGTGCCTGCAGACAGAATTAGAGCTTGTGGCAGATGGGCAAGCGACACTTCAGGGTCAGCGAGTCTAACCCAGAGCCGGCAGACAGATAATCCCTCCATAAAGTCGGGTTTCATGTCTGAGTTAACGTCAAACTGGAAAGGAAGTGCCGCGGCAAAAATGGCACCAGCTGCCTTGAGACGGTGCAAATTGAATACAGTCCTCGGTTCATATGAATTCAAAGTTTTGAGCCACCGTGCACAAGGCATAAAGAGAATAGAGAAGAGATCCGGGAGACAAAGAGGTGCGAGGAAGAGGAGGGGGGGAAACACGTGGGCTCCAAGGCAAGAGATTACGAGAGGGAAGCAGGGCTGAGATAAGGCTGGAGGAGATAGGAGCACAGAGAGCGGTTGGGTGTAGAGGTGGCAGCTTTAATGAAGGCTGTAAGGAAGATTAATGAGTGCTTATTGGAAGAGGCAGTAGAGGGCAGGTAGCCCCCCACTAGAAATGCTGCAAAGCAAGGAACACATATCTGCCATCAAGGGGCTCCTTTAGGGCAGATTGCCACTGTGGCTTAGGAGGAAAGAGTCGGTGGTTCAATGCCAGCAGCCTTTAAGTAAGATAATTAAACACTTGGTTATATCAGTTCTGTTGAGAGATTTGCACTTTTGCTAGTGCATGAATGTTGGCTAGTCTTGTTGTGATTGGTCAGTCAGACACAAATACAGGTGTGAAACCACACCTTTGGGGGTGTGGCTGGGGTTTCAATTTCAATAGGTCATTTGATTCCTTTGATGTTCCTTTAGGGATGGAGGTGGGTGCTCAGTGGGCTGAACAGTGACGCTAAAGTGAAAGGCTTGGAGACAAGCGTCTAGAGAATATTTGAGAGATTCTCAGAGAATTTGTTGTTGGTAGATTTAGAGAATGACAATAACTCAGACATGAATGGAGAGATCTGCATGACGGTGTCCTAAACCTTGGGTGCCGTGATGCCTTGGCGGAGGTTTACCGTCTCTCCGAGTGTTTTTTCTAGTTATGTAAATAAATGGATTTTTCTATGGATAGAATTGTAGGGTTAATCACCGATTAACATAATTTGTATTGAAATAACCTTGAAATGTTTTTACGGTTGTTCAATTGCAATAAAGCAACAAGCTTTCGTGTGAGCACTATTACTAACATTGTAACAATTACATTAAACTGGTATAAGCTTGTAGGTTAGACTGGACCAGGTAAACCAGAGACGTACCCAAACCTGTCAATAACACACATTTGTGACCATATTAATGTTTTCTCTCGACAAATAAGTTCATTATGAATTGGTGGGCTGCATTAACGAGAACAAGAATGTCAATCCATTAACATCCATCCATTTAATGTTACAGCTTATCCTGTCCTGTGTCTCGGTGTGGCAGAAACCTATCCCAGCTGACATTCAGTGAGATGCAGGGTACAAAATAGACGAGCTGCCAGTTCATCTAAGGGCAAACGCATAAAAAAAATATGTTTGCGCACATCCACACCTCCAGACTATTCAGTTCACCAATCCACTTATTGTGCATGTTTTTGGGCTGTGAGAGGAAGCCGGGGTATCCGGAGTCCACGTAGATATGTGGAGACAATTTAAACTACAACAAAAAAAACTAGAAAATCTATAACTACAAAGGGTTTGATAACTGCAGCTCTAAGCCTAAGGTTATTTGAAAAATCCCTTCCCACAAAAGTATTGGATTGTTATCCTCCCAAGAGATATGACAAAACGCTTTCTAACTATATTTTTTAAAGTTGTTTGAGGCAGTGGGGTTCGGTTGCAGTAGACAGAAAAGGAGAGTGGTTCAGGGATTGGTGGCAGGCAGACAGAGCTACATGAGCACAGGTGACTCATGTTGAACCACAACTCTCTCTCTCCCCTACCTGCTGCGGTGTGCTGACGCTGATGCAGGGATAGACCGAGACTTTTGAAAGATAATCTGAAAAATGTTCAGCTTATCTTTAATTACAAGTTTGATTATTGTGTAATGAAACAAAAACTGTTCATACTGCTACTGGGATAGCAGGACTAAATGCTACAGTGGTAAATAAATCCTAAAATATCTGGTCTTTAATGCTGAATTCACTGATATCTTGATATCACTTTTTAGGGCAATGTTTATGTGCACCTAATAAAAGTCCAATATTAATTTTCCTTTTTGATCCACCAACGCTTTTATCTCCACCGGGTGCTTGGAAAATAAGCTCTTTAATATGACTATTTTTCTGCTAAATGCTCCACGTCATTCACCAGACAGGCGGTAGCTTTATGTTTCTTGCTGGGCAGTTGATGTACTTTATAGGAATAAATGTTTATGAGAATGATGCGTTTAGGCTGACAAACTACAGCAATGACCTATAAAAGGGTAAGATGCTTAGCAGAGCAGCGGCGCTATAGAGACATGGATAATAGGTGGCAATATTCTTTTTACAACTATGTTCTATTCCTGCATCTGAATGACTGAGTTTATCACTAATACCCACCATGACTCACCCACACAGACAATCTGTTATAGGATAAACTTAATTGTTCAGACGTGGAGAGATCTTCACTTCTGTCATGGGTGAATAATAGCATTGTAGCAGAAGAATTACCCAAGTTCAAATGTGACTAAAACTGTACAAATAAGCAAAGTGGAGAAACCAGTTATGAGACGCACATCTATAAAGCCCCTATTAAGCATGTGTGAAATTTAATTAAATTCAGTCTAGTGATTTTTGAGGAGATGTGGAAACACCATCTCTTTCACGCAATAATACACTTACAAAAGAAGTGTGGAAAATATCAGTCATGCTTAAAGACTAAAAAAGAAGATACATATTAGTTAAATGAAATTTAACTTAATATGAGTAGTACATAAGTAAATATAAAGCACATTTCATATTCCTATTATAAGTGCAAACAAGAAATGTTTCCTGCTCAATTCCTTTGAGCAGGAAAAAAAAACATTGAGCGAAAACATCAAATATATTGAGTTGAAGTTCTGTTTTGCTTACGTCAAAAAGTAATGGCACATTGTGACGTTGTTTATTTGGTTTGCCAACCCCTTGGGGATTAGGTTGTACCAACTTAATCTTTACATTTCAAATTACTTGACAAAATTTTAAAACAAAAGGCCTCCTTAAAAAAATACTCATTTGTATCTGTGTTTGTATTCCAGACGTGTGAGATGGCCGTTTATGAAATCAGAGCAGAGACGGTGAAAGAAAACTGATGAGCAACTGACTGTGAAAACAGAGGCTCCATATTTATTGATACTGATGTTTGGAGTCAGACAGCTATGACAAACAAGAAAAAGGAAACTAAATCAATGCGGCTTTACCCCGTTTGAAAAAAAAGAAAATATGAAATGCTTCAGTTTAGAATAGCATCTCAAAAAAAAATCGATATTCAAGTGTCAACCACAACAGTTGCATTAGCCTTTTTAAAGCTGTCCAAATACATTAATTCACATTAAACTGTTAAGTTATGGTTTACACTGTAATTTAACAAATAGCCTCAACAAGGCAGCTGATGGACGACGGATTGAGAAGTTCTTAAATCACTTATGGAGAAGTCTGAGGAGTTTTTACTGCCGAGGTCAGAGGGCTGAACATGCAGCCATCACTTCATCTGCTCACGAAGCCCCGATGGAAAAACTTTTTGGTTGCATGTTCAATTACATCAAGATGGAACACAAGAAACACACATACCCAATACCCAAATGTGCTGAAAATACCAACAGTGCACAGCCGTCTGGGATAATCTTTAATATAACCATTATCATTACAAAATGTAACACATTATGTAACTGCAGAGGTAGTAGTGGTAGCAGTAGTAGAAGTAGTAGTATGAGTAGTAATTGTATGAGTCATGCTAGTTGTAGTAATAATAATATAAGTAATGGTAGTGGTAACAATATGAGTAGTGGTAGTGGAAGTAGTATCAGTAGTGGTAGTGGAAGTAGTATTAGTAGTGGTAGTGGAAGTAGTATTAGTAGTGGTAGTAGTATTAGTAGTGGAAGTAGTGGTAGTAGAAGTAGAAGTTGTGGTAGAAGCAGTGGTGGTAGTAGTAGCAATAGTAGGAATAGTACTAGAAGAAATAATAGAATTAGTAGTGGTAGTAGTAGAATTAGTGATAGTAGTGGTAGTAGTAGAATTAGTGATAGTAGTGGTAGTAGTAGAATTAGTGATAGTAGTGGTAGTAGTAGAATTAGTGATAATAGTGGTAGTAGTAGAATTAGTGATAATAGTGGTAGTAGTAGAATTAGTGATAGTAGTGGTAGTAGTAGAATTAGTGATAGTAGTGGTAGTAGTAGAATTAGTGATAGTAGTAGTGGAAGTAGCAGTAGT